>CAEFZX010031384.1:0-183537 GCA_903066825.1 Alfaro cultratus | reverse complement strand
TTTTCTACAATCTAATCTACAATTTTCATAGTCATGAAAATAAAGAAAACCATTTGAATGACCAGGTGTGTCCAAACGTTTGGTCTGTACTGTAGTTTCAAAAAGTTTAGGGTTTTGGTTACTGTGGTTTTGGTTCTTTGTGGAGGAAAGCTGTCAGTGTGTTCATTTCAAGCCTTCAAACTGTCGCTGGGAGAAACAAGAGCCAAAGAATGAGCCAGACTATTCACACTGCTTTTGTGTTCGTACAACTGTAATGGGTGTTGCGTGCCACAGAGAAGCATTATAATTAAAGGCTCAGATGAAGATGTGCCAAATAGTTCAAACTACCATGTTGCCACATCACAGAGAACAAAAAGTCGGAAGTCAGGAAAAAAGAAAAAAAAGAAAGAAAGAAAAGGACACTGGGAGATGGGAAGCCGTGTGCTGGCTGTCATCATCCTGTCGTCGCTAACGGGTGGGCGAGTAAAGAGGAGGCAAAGAAAGTGAAGGAGAAGTGCAATGATTCATGTCTGGGGTTATTCGGAAACTCTTGGGGTCAAGAATCTGTCCCTGGTTACGAACAAAAAAACTCCAAAGATCACAGATCATTGTGTGAACTCGGTCTTAAGTAAGAGGATATCATTCGTCTGAGGAATGTCAATGTTGAATTCCTTCTGTCTAATGTCTGTCTGAGCTGAACTAATGAGGGACACTGATATGGGAGGATATGATTAAACGGGGCTTGGCTCCTGTCTGCTCTGATAAAAAAGAACATAAGAATAAGACAGTTTGACTCTTTATGTAATATCTGCTTTACATTTTAAGCAAAAACAATGAAAAGGCTGTCTTAACTAAAAGATTTAAACTTACATGAAAGTTGTCTTTAAAATTTACAGTTAAACATTAAATATTTTATATTTTTAGCTCTTATTTTGTAGAGCAAAAAAAAATAAATAAATCCTTGATTAGGATCCTTGTCAGCGTTGGCTATAATCAGTGCAAACCACAAGAATCTGCTGAATGATTGATAGAGACAAAAAGTAATTGGCCCCAAGCACCATCGCAATAAAATAAATGAAAAAGCATGAATGACTAAGTCTGCACAAAGAGAGAAGCAATAAAGAGTCTTTTTTTGGGGGTGTGGAGGTTTACCTGTTGGTCTGCTGGAGGAGGGCCCCCCCTCCTCTGGAGGTTTGCACGCGAGCATCTGTCTGTGCAGATGTAGCGCCTCCGTGGAATGTGCAGCATTCCCCAAACTCAAATCTCCAGAACCGCTACCGGGACCTTCCATGACCGCCTCCGGCCCGCTGGAACCCTCCGCGGTCCAGCCGCCCTGAGCCACGTCCGCTCCCCTGCCAGGTCGCCTCTGCACTTCGCCCTGCGGTGGGACCACCAGCCGAATGCAGGGCCGACGGGACGTCTCTGGTTCATCGTCTTCTGGGATTGGGTTGTACCAAATCTCCCCCTCGTCATCTGCGTCGTTCTCTTCCGATGGGTCCACGCTCCGAGGATGAGGAGACACCTTACACTGACCAACAACCACCTGAAAACAAGACAAGTAGAGTTTTAAACTACTGTTTTAAAGTTTTACCCTGCTTTACACTTAACTTTAACGCTGACTTGTCTGCTGTGTTCCTTAATCTTTGTGATTCTGCTTTTCTTTCTAATTCGGTGTGAATGGGGCTAAATTTACTCTAAATGCAACCCACACTTTTCTCTTTATCATTACTATTTGTAAAAAATGTCTTGACAACCATGTATCATTTTCCTTCCACTTCACATTTGCGTTTCATATCTATCATATAAAATCATTATAAAACTAGAGGTGTTCCAATCTGATACTAATATCGGAAATGGATCCGATATCAGCCAATAGATGAGAATCAGATTTTATCAGCCTGCATCTAAAATTGTTGGATATTAGCATGTTCTCATGCTTGTTGTTGTTGACTGTTGCTCTCTGTTTGAGTAATGAA
The DNA here is from genome assembly GCA_903066825.1 of Alfaro cultratus. Classification (NCBI taxonomy): domain Eukaryota; kingdom Metazoa; phylum Chordata; class Actinopteri; order Cyprinodontiformes; family Poeciliidae; genus Alfaro; species Alfaro cultratus. The sequence continues at coordinate 181,582 of CAEFZX010031384.1, read as the reverse complement.
TCACCTTTCTAACATTCCACACCACAAAATATGTAATAAAAGAATGAATGATGCATACTGACATGGTATTAGGTCAATATCGGTATCGTATCAGAAGTGAAAAAAATAACATAAGGACACCCCTTGTTGTAACATGGTAAATAGACTCACCCTGTCACAGCTGTTTCTGCTTTTTCACCAATGCTAAGCTAACACAGTCATCTTAATCTCATACATCTGTGGAGGATCTAACCTGAGGGATCTGTGGGCGTACTGGGCGTACTGGCCGTGGCGGCGCTCCACCTGTGGATCTCACAACAAATTCTGGCGAGGGGCTGGGAGCAGGAGGAAGCTGACTGCCCTCCTCAGCTCCCAGCATGCCTTGCAGCTCATCCTTGGTGCAGTGACTCTTTGGCTGGGAGCTCTGCTGCAGCCAGTTGCGCTTTTTGGACACTGTAATGGTGGTGGTGAGCTGCGGGCTCCATGATGAAGGCTCGTTGGTCAGTCTGCTGGCCTCTCTGCCATTTGCACATGAGGTTTGGAAATTCTCAATGAAAGCTGAGAAAGTGGAGGACACAAAGGCAGACCGTGAGAGTCACTGCAGCAGGCCAGAAAATAAAATGAAAAAGTTATTTCCTGGACTAAAAAAGGAACTAATCATCTTCTTGATTAGTATAATTTCAGTAATTACTGATATGAACTGAATTAGAGACGTCGATGTTTCATCTCAAACTATTCAAGTCACAACAGGCTGAAGAAAACATTTACATCAACAAACCACAAGTCTGAAAATATTTAGTAATGCCAGGTGGTTTAAATATTTCTTTGCTATTTTTTTTCTCTTTTCTTTAAGGGATTTAAAGATAGATGGACTATCATAATTTCCAATCAGATACTAAGAAGATGCAAGAATTTATCACAGATGCAAGCATAGAGAAAAAAAACAACTTTGCACAAGAGTGTGACAAGTAAAGCACAGTGCAGAAGGAGGCCAGCGTCCTGCTCTAACTTGCAGAGCAGCCTCATATAAAATACTGTTTTGATCCCCTCCAGCTCTCCTTCGAGCCCCTCCAAGATGCTCTAATGCCAACTTCTCCAGAAAATTCTTTTTTCACGCATGCCTGAGTAGCCGAGCAAATGAGAAACCTGGGGATATTTTTACTTTCTTTTAGAAAATTTGACATTCTATACAGAAGATCTAGCATAAAATATAGTTGTGATAGTTCCAATGAAGAGTGAGAAAGAGTGAGTTCTGAGGTATGTCAGAAGTGAGCTTGTGGATAGATAGTAGAATGTCTAAAAAAGAAAAAAGATGATGAACTGTAAAAAACATCTGTATTCATGTGAGTGGGTCTCTGTGTTGCATTTAACACAGCTGATCATAACATGTTGATCGGTATGCTGGAAAAGTTGGTTAAAATGTATTTGGCAGATCAGTTATCTGTTATTTGGCAGTTATAAGTCCGAACAAACAACAACCGTATGTGGGAATTCCTCCAGGCTCTATTCTCGGACAAGCAGATTTCAATATCTACATATTTAGTCTAGCTCCAATTATGGAGTTTTACATTTCCTGCAATTGGTAAGCCAACAACGCAACTTTATGTTTCTGTGTGCTCACATAACCACAGCTTGTTACAGTCACCAAGTCCTTGTGACCATAATACCAATGAGTTGTTACTCCTATGTGTGATTAAAGACCTAAATTGTAACATCAGCTGTGTCTGAGCTATTTATTTGTTTTCAGTGTTCTTTCTACCATTTCTTTTTTTAATATTCAAATTTAACTATTATTCTTGTACTATATTTATTGTGTGTAATCGGATTGTTTTTTATTTCCTTGTAAAACACTTTGCCTTCTTTCTGAATGCCGCAGCACAAATAAACTTGCCAGGCTTGCCTAGAGTCTACAGGCCTATCCTAGCAGCATTCCAGAAATCTACAGCTTTATAAAGCAACTATTGTCCCATAAACATACACACTAAAATTTATTATACCGCAACAAAAGAAGGGGTTAATCTTTCCTGAGCTACAGACAGAACGTTATGTGGGAATGGACTGATCTAAGTTGGGGATTAAACTCTCTTGCGCTCCACCTTGTTGTAAACATTCCAGTTAATTTGATTTCTGAATCAGCTTTGTTTGCACAGTAAAATCCTAATCTTGAACGAGTAACAACACTTCTTGTTTTTCATTTGATGTCAGACACAAGCAGAACCTTCTTTTTGCTTCATTTACAGAGGACTTGCATTCAGAATCACATTTGTATTGTGTGTTTGCAAAGTCTCAATTAGAGATTTGTGAGGCCGTTGAGTAATATTAAGAGTTTTTGCAAAAGGAGAAGCCAGGATTTTATTTCTGCTGGTACGCAGAGTTCCATGCGTGACTGTGTGGGCTTGAACTGCCAGGCTGCACTCATCTGTGATGCTATGATTTTATCTGCTCCAGTCTGGCTGCGTTTCAGATAGCCTTTCAATTTTTATCGAAAATTCATAAGGTTAGAATGTACTGAAGCAGAAAACAGGGGATTGTACTATGGTGCACCATTAACTTTCTTTTGTAAGAAAAAATACACTAAAAGCTTTAACCTTTTTACCTAAAACTGATCATTTGCAACAATAAACTCAATTTCTTACCAGAGAAACTAGAATTTAAAGACGTTTTGGTTTCAGGATGGACAAAGACCCATAAACAACAAACAAAACCACAAAAGCAACCATAAATTTAGAACCAAAGCCTCTCCAAAACTACTGACCCTGATGCCGAGACTACACACGGCACTTTTGTCGACAAGCTGTCTTCTTCAAGGGGTCTTTCATAACTAGAAAAGGAAGCATGTTCCGACACGAACGGCATTCCAGACCACGGCTGGAGATTTAAATCTTTGCTGCCGTCTCCTTTCACCATCACACTCCTTTACAGCAGCAGCAGGTTCCAAAACAAACAACAAACCGGACAAGTTGGACCCAATTTGTAAAATTCTGGCCTCTTTTAACTGCTGTCAGATGGCAGACAATTTATAGGCCTCATTCACCTCTCCGTCTATTTCTTAGCCTGATCAAATCAGACAAAGGATTGCTAAGAATTTAGGGATTTTATCCTATGAAACATCAAGATATATTGTGGTATATGACCTAAGAATTTATAAGAACACTGAAATAAACTAAGATATTCTAAGAGGCAATATAAGGACAAAATGAAATAATAAAAAAGAATAATTATGAGTAGTAAAGATGAGATGAAAGCTAATTTTGTTAGTTGGTTATTAAGTTTTCAAGGAAAATATTGTAAATGTAAAATTTAATCCTCCAAGTTAAGGCAGGAAACAGGTTTAATGCCCTCTAAAAGGCATTTAATTATTCAAAATAAAACATCTAAGAAGATTCATGATGCAAAAATAAAATACATAAATTCTCTATTTAGAAGATGGAGGACAGTTTTAGGACAAGGAGGAAAAGGTCACCTTATGACAAACTGTCAAAAAAATGAATGACCTGCAGCCACAAAACCAATCCAACAAAAATACTTATGGAACATGTAGTATTAAAACTGTCAAGGCTCCTTTCAGCTTCTTTGTAGCCTAAATTCTCTTGTGATCACTGCAGAGAAAACTGAGGGACCCCTGACCTGAAGGTAACAGATGGCCAAAGCCAATAATACAGGACTGTGTCTTTGTGACAAGACTAAAAGAAAGAGAGAAAGAAAGAAAGAGGTGGTGCACAGATGGGAAGGAGTGTTATGGTTTGCAAAGTTACCAAGGAAAAATCTGGAAGTGCCAAAGCAGATCTGTGCCGAGTGAGCCACAGAGTAAACCAACTTACATTCATCTCTAAACCTTATGAGTGGCTGGATCTTTTCCTCCAAAAAGACAAAGCACTTGATCCACTTTCCCATAGGCTTTTAATTTCTTTCCTGATTTTCCTTTTCGTCATAGAGGCTTCTCTTTTGATAGGAGCAAACACGCAGCAGCTCATTTTCTCCTCCCTACAGACACAACTTTGTTGTGTATATGGGGTTTGTGAGCTCCCTTTAGAGCAAATCTTTTTGCTGGGTGCCATGCATTCCTGTTGACACTCATTCATATGCTAATGAGGATTGTCAGTGTAGATTTTTCTTTTTACACAAGGACAGAGTTAAGATCGCTCAGGGTTACATCACATGTCAACACTTGCATCCCACTGACACGTACTGCCAGTGCTGTCCTCAATATGTTGGCTGAGGAGCCAACTTTCTTCCTCTGTGTTGCAGTTCTCTCAGTGTTTCTTTCTTGGGGTTTTATTGTGCTGGTTAAAATTCAAGTTTGAGGACACAGAAATGGCTTAATTAGCACAAAAACTGAAATAAGAATAACAGCCCTTTTAAAAGATGCTCTGAAGTCCCTTAAAAGCTAATAAAAACGAGTGCTCTCCCCACTCCTTGCAGCAGACGCCAACATGACTCAAACATCTCGTAAAACCATCCTAGTATGATGCCTCAAGTTTCTCCCAGCTCATATCTGCAACATCAATAAATCTGTCAAAGCTTACGCATACTATAAGACAAGGCAATCTTTGTACCGCCACCCTCAGTTGTGTCGTGTTTCTGAAAACACTTTCTCAAAACACAGCAAATTTATATAAGGGCATGTGTGTATAATATACCCAAATATGTTACTGTATAATGTTGATGAACATGGTCAGCAACAACACTGAAGAAGCCTCATAATTTCATTATCACCAGCCTGATCCGGTTATACAAGGCAGGATTGATCTATGATTTTATGTTTACATTAATTCTGATCATTGAATGTTGCCATAGAGATGGAGACTCATCCGACCATGAAGCTTTTTTCAGTAGAAAGTCCAGTTTTAAGCCTCAATTTGCTGTTTTTAGTTTACAGAGGTGACAGCTGGTCTAGTCCTCTGCTGCTGTAGCTCATCTATCTCAAAGTTCAACATATTGTGAGTTTAGAGATGGAGTTCTGCATTTGGCTACTCTGATATTTACTACTTAGATATGTTCTACTTTATGTTTCAGTTTTTTATATCTGCTCTCCCTTTTAATTTTATTCTACATTTTGCAAAGCCAGACAGGTTTATGTCTTTTTAAATTAAGTTAAACTACTGTAAAGGCAGCATACAGTACTAATACTGTTCTTATCTTTATACTTTTGAAAGAAAGTCTTTACATCTTCACAATATTCCAGTCATAGACTAGCATAGAAACACCACTTCCAAATTTTTTTGAGACTTAACACGATATTTACCAAATGCATGACTCATGACCTCATGCCAGGTGAAAAAAGGACAACTGGATTATGCCCACCTGCCGGCCAAAACAAAATAAATCTTTTGACTTCATATACACACATGAACAAACAAAGCAAAGAGGTGTGTAGGCATGCTTATGTTCACAAAAGATATTATGCATAAAGTTATATATGTTTCAAAACAGTGATGACTGGAAAAGTTAGAGCATAAACAAAATTATATGACGCCAAATTAGGACATTTGACTTACTAAAGACTTTACACTAAAGTTTGATATCCAAAGAAATCTAAGAGAATTTTCAAACAACTCAAACAAGAGTTTTAAGTGAGTATTGAATAACTTTAGGCTTTTTGTAGTGTGCAAAGAGCTTCCCAGGATAAGCCAAGCAATGACCTCAATAAATACTTAATCACCCTTCATTTTGTTCAGTCATGGTGAGGAATTAGGTGACACAACTCAAACTAGTTAAACAACGGGAATGGCATTTCAAAAATTCAATTCAAAGTCTCTTTAAAATGCAAGCTACCATTGGGCTGTCAAGAGCAAATGACCGGGGAGGAAAACGACATGACAGCACAACCCCCTCTTCTCTCAAACAAATCACACACCACGAGCGCAGCAGAAAAATACTGCAGTGGCTTCTCTCCCGCCTTGGATTCCTCTGGCCACAGCTGTGGAAAAGCTCAGCGGAGACGAGGAGAAGAGAGAATGTGGAAGAAAATAAATGAGGAAAAAATGAGAGTAAGAACTGTGAAGTTCATGGAAACTAATAAATACCAAGTTCTGTACCAATTCTAACTACAAATTGGTCAAGAAAAGCTGTAAAATTGGTGGCAATATGTTAAACAGAGAAATCTTCTGACTAATGATCTCACTTGTGGTTTCCTGATACAGATGTTTTCGTGTCTTTCATAAAAAACTGCAATAGAAAATTATTTTACCTTTTCCTCAGAATCAAACATTAAAATAAAATATATACATGTAAAAAACACAGACACACACATAAAACCCCACCACCAACACCACTGGGAACAATCTAACAGAAGAGTGAGTTAGTTGTTACTGGATCTATGCTGTGAGTATTTTGGCCTACGACCTCATGTGCAATTAATTTAGTGTTAAAATGCTGCTAAATTAGTGTGAAGGACAAAGCCCGCCACCGGTTAGAGAACCCCTACAAAGGAAAGCAAGAGGTCTGAGGTGTCTCGTCCCTTTGCTTTGCATCCAAAAGTGGAGGAGTGAAGGGTGGACCGCCACCAGACGGATTCTACTATGAGTGGAGGAGGATGATAACGATCAGATGGGAGGAAGAAGGGTAGAGGATCCCCCTGGAGACGAGGTCACCCTGTGGAGCCTTCCTACCTGACTGCTGCTGCTGCTGTCTTGCAGACTTGACTGTAGACGACTTAACCTTGACTGATTTACTCCCTCGAACCGGGACCCCTGGTTTGCAGCCTTCAAGGTTAGCCTGAGTGCAGGACCAATCCTGGCTCTGGCCCCCACCAAGAGGTAAAGACGAACCCTCAATGCGCTGCTTCATCTCAGACGACAGCAGACGACCCTTGTGCATCCACTCTTGCATCTTGTTCACAGTAACACCGTAGGCTTTGCTGACCGACTGGACCACCTGTGTCCGGACTTCGGCCTGCTCTTGCTTGCCCTCCTGACCCTGATGACTTGCTGCTTCGCCGTTGCTGTCTGTAGAACCTGTGAGGCTGTTGACTGAACCGCTGCTCTCATTCAGCCGTCCGCCATGTTCCTCCTCAACTCCAACATTTTGCAGCACTTCGTCACTGCTGATGGCGTTGTAAAGCACCTCCGGTTCAGATAGCTCACCTGCTCTTGAGACTTCAGCCTCTTCACGTTTATTTAACTCCAAAGCTTCTTCATCATGATGCATTTCTGCACTTTCCTGTTTGGTTGCCTGAGTACAAGATGAAGGTAGGCCTTGATACCTAATAACTCCATCACTGGCAGACCGGACTAATGTGGGTCTTTTGGTCACTGACAAGCTGGATGTGCTTTTACTGATCAGCTTTGCCTTTGACTCCAGGCTTCCAGTAAGGCAGAGCAGGAGTGATTCAGTGTCAGAAAGCTGCTGGGAACTGTGGTTCCCTCCAGAGGACCAGGAGTCACTGTCCGTGTTTTTGACAGAGAGCCTGGAGCACAGGCTGTCTCTTGAATGGCTACTACAGGATGAGGTGGCTTGCTGCTCAGCTAAGCCACCACTAATGTGCTGAACATCCAAGCTGATATCATTCATAGCATTGATGAGAAGATAATAGGCCTCTTGCAGCTGTGTTCTGAGCCTGTCTGTTTCCTGGGCGCTATCACCATCATCTCCCTGCCCTTTATCCTGTATCTCTGCAACCTCCACTCTAGCAACAGCTTTTGGTTTAACTGCTTCGTAAAAGGGCAGAATTTCATTGTCATAGTAATCGTCATCTTCACTATCTAAGGGGTACCTCAGTGACCCCTCTGTGGTGCACAGAGTTTGCATTTTGAGATCACAAATCTGTAAGTCAGTGGGGAAAACTGTTGGGCTCTGAGGGCATCCAGCGGTCTCCCCGATGGGCCTTACACAGTCAGGCTCATAACTTTCAATGCTTCTGATTAAAACATTTTCCTCAGAGTTTGGATGCACGCAGGTTTTAGTGTATGCCTCCAGAGCGGGCCGGTCAAAATTCCAGGTGTTGTTTGTGTGAATTGCTACTACAGTCCCTGCCATGTGCCGGGAGTAACCCCGGCTCCTGGTCTCTGCCCCCTCACCATCGGCAACCCAAGCCACGGCAGCTCTGACGACCCCCGTCTGCGCCCGTACCTGCGCTCGGTGTAACGCTTGACCGGAGCTGTCCCCGAACCCGATCGAGTCGCCGAAGCCGCACTGCCTCGGCGCAGGAACGAAGCGTTTAATCTGAACGTGTGGTCCTTCGAGAGAGATCCCCGCAGATCTGGGATCCCGGAGCCTCCTGTCCTCCCCTATTAACGCGTCCCCAGCAAACTGCGCGTCTCTTTGAAGCGGGGCCCCTAGGAGCCGCTCGTTAACGTGAACCCTGCCCCCGCTGCTCGGCTCCCGGGGACGTGAGCCAGCCACCTCCACTGCGCGACTCTCCGGGACTGTTGTGGCCCCCTCTGTTTGCACCAGCGCTCCTTCTACATAATTCTCGTATGCGCTCATTCCCTCTGCCGCGAAATCCAACCCTGTGAGCAAAACTACCGGTCGAGGCTCCTCGGGGAAAACTTTTTCTTTACCTTCTCGGCCCCCATTCGCCGCCGCAGCAGATCCGTATCCACCGCTGAGCGTCGCTCCTTTTTTGGACTTCTTCCCCCGTAGTTTTGCTAGTAAAGTCCTCCGCAGAGGATCAGCCATTCCTTTCCTCTGCCCCCCTCCGGCTAATTCCTCCCGGTGTCTCTCAGCACGCTGGCTCCAGAAGGGAAGGACCGAGCGGGTTCTCCTCGGTCAAAGCTCGCCGAGCGGACGGGCTCCTCTCCATTCTCCGCTGTCACCTCCGTTCTGCTGCCCCACTGAAGCACTCCGGACTCCGCTGTGCTCAACTGCACCTCCTCTCTCTCTCTCTCTCTCTCTCTCTTTCTCTCCCTCTCTCTCTCTCTCTCTCTCTCTCCCTCTCTCTCTCCTGTGCTATACACACACGGCACACTCTTCTTTTCTCCGGTCTTCCCTCCTCTCTAGCGCCTCGCCTCTCTCCATGTTTACAGCTCAGATGTTTGAAATATTTTCTTGGTTCAAAGTTCAAAGATTTCAAGCAGCAGGTTATTCAAAGAAAATAAGCGTCATTTGAGGCCATTTACCTGCGCGTGATGAATAGGTTCCAGGATAATCGTTTGCTACATGACTAATTACCAGCCCGTAATGTCACACCAGACTATTTGTTGTCTGGTGTATTTGTCATGGGGCTTGGCTCTTTACCCAGGGCAGAAGGTCTTTGGGAGTAGAATACACTAGATAAGTGTTTTTTCTTCCTCTTCTTTAAATCATGTTATTAAAACTATCTATCTATCTATCTATCTATCTATCTATCTATCTATCTATCTATCTATCTATCTATCTATCTATCTATCTATCTTCTCACTGCCTTACGTTACCATTTTTCTCAGTTCCTTTGGTTCATCTCTCACATTACAAATTTGCACAACGGCTAGTTATATTTTTAAAAACAGTATAAACTGCAAAATCTGGTCAATAAACTGCAAGAGCTTGTCAATTGCGGATAGTTTTTTTTCTCAAACGTAAGTTGTTTATGAACAAGAGAGTCAATTAGCTTTGTTGTGTTTTCATTATGACAGATGATACTGTCATTCTAATGCAAAAAAGTCAGATATTTAACAACCCCTGAAAATTCTCAAAACAGCAATAAGCATTATTTGCACAGCTGTTTGAAATCTACAGTGGAGTTACATGTTATTGTATTTATTGAGCTAAATGAGTACAAGACACTACATACATATGCTTCACATTTTTACTGCATGTGCTCTTTGCAGTTCCAATTTGTTCACAGCCTTGTGCAAATGCAAAGTACAAACTTACAGCAACTTTAGAAACATCCTTTGGGTACAACTATGCACAACTGTAAACAATATCATCATGGAAAAGTGAAATTCACTGGGAGAAACTGTTAAATCCTGAAGAAATGTATAAAATTTGCTTGACAGATATTGATAACTTATTTTTTTGTAATGACCCAACCATTGAATCAAGGACTAATAGTTTTATGTGGAATGTACTGTCAGTCTTCATAAGTATAATTTAGTTTGAATGATATGAGATAAGCAGATGATAATGTCAAAAAACAGCAGAGAATCATAAGGAATTGGTGGATATCCAAAAGGATTTACAATATGTTGTAAGGGAGAAACTGCTGCTATTATGTGCACAAATGACTAAAGGCTTTGAGAATTTTAATCCTGATCAGAGATGCACCAAAGAAACAGTACAGGATTATGATGCTGTATTAGTTGCTTCAGCCAGCGTTCTCACAAGGCTTTTTTTTTTCATCTTTACAGGGCTTGGTACACTCATTTAGCATCACAAAACATCCGACTCTGCCACACAGAACCCTTCTTCTAAGTAACTAGATGGTTAGACAATCTTATGGTGTTCATATTTGTATAAGAGATGAAGGTGACAACCTCAGACGTCTGGAAACTGTACCCAAGAACAAACCAGACTTGTGGAGTTACGCAATTCACTTATATATTTCTTTTTCTCATGATGTCATAGGGAAGAAGTGTGTTTGAGGTTTGGTCGTAAAATGCATCCACATGTGGGCTAACATTTAAACCTAATATTTGGAATTGATCGAACAGAAGCTTACAAAGCTGTGGCATCATCACCCAAGCTTTCTCAAATTGTTTAAAGACATTTTAAACTCTTTCTTCTAGGAATTTAGAACAAACATATTATATATTATATATATTATTGTCAATGAACAAAATCAATTATGATTTTATGTGAGACAATGAGGAAAAAAATGTGTCTTTTTATGCAGTGTAGCCTATGTAAAAATCTAGTTTCAACTATATCTCACTTTAAAATTATAGTATGGAACCAATAACCTAATTTTTACCCACTGCATGTTTTGTGTGATTAGCCAGATTATTTTCTTATGCAATGAGCTTTATTATCAAATTATAAAACTGGATTTGACTACAGTGTGAAAAAATTGTCAGGAGATTTAGAAACAACTAAAAGGAATAAACATGACCATGTGTATTTAAACCTATTTTATAGCACACTGTACCTCTGACTTGAAAGTTTAAGTCTAAGAAGCTTGTGTGCAGCATGTGTGGGGTCTGCAAAGATATTAGTGACCTTTGACCAGCAAAAGCAATGTATTGAGGAAAAAGATCTACTCCACAGACCTGATTCATTTAAACGGAGGGTAGTTGAGTTGCAAATGTTACTAATGTCTTTTCACTCATTTGCATTACATGGCTCTTTTACAGTAACAATCTGTTTAAAAGATTTTAAGCCTCCCAGTCAGTATAATTCTGTCAGCAGAAGAACAGATGGACGTTATTCCACTAAACCTCCACTTGTGTCGCTCCCTGAAGCTTGAATTAAAATCGGAGTGGGAGCAGTTGAGTCAGGACTTCAAATTACCACCTTCACTTGTAGCTGCTAATGCATTTCAGCAAATCGCAGTGAGAACAATCTCCATCTCAGGGGGAAATATGTGCTTACACTCTGCTGAGAGAAGAGAAAAATGTCTGTCTCAGCAGGAAACAATAAGGAGGATGGTGGTTAACTGTCCATTCCACATACCAGTCTTAGTCTTTTTCCAAATGATAACGATTATGTCTGTCACATGGAATTAGCCAAGTCATTGTTTCATCGTCATTATTACGCACACAAAGGACAAGTTTCATCCCATTCAGAAACCACAGCAGCACAGAAGGACGGACTCTAGTTAAGGATCACTGGAGTTTTATCTGAAGTAAATCTTGAGTAATCCTCGCCTTTCTTGACCTTGCATCTCTAACCTAACCTATGTACAGTGTGTGTCTGTGCTTGTAGCACCACCCAGGGCTGTAAGGCCGTCTAAGAAGGTGGAGAACAAAATGGAGCATGTTTCACTTGAACCTTAAACTGTTTGTTTGCTGTTGCCTCTTGTTGGAATGTGCAAGATGAACTGCTGGGAAGCTGCAGTGGGTGTTTGAGTGCACATGCGCAACCTAATCCCTTCCCTGTAAGACACACATATAAACACCTACACACACTTGGAATGAATCTGATTTCATCATGAGCCTCTCCACATTTTTCAGGGGGAGAAAACAGCCTGTGATTAAGGGGCATTTATAATCAAAGCAGTCTATTGACAGGGCCCTTCACTCCCACTGCTCCACTCCCAGTCAAACACGATAAGCATCTGTTATTGGGCTGCAGGAGCCATGTCGGCCCTGAATCCTTTCCCTGCCTCCCCGACTTTCTGACTAGACCTTGTCTGGGCAGTTATTCACAGGTCAAAACCTGCAGGCTGTCGTGTGTTGTGTTTTTTGCCTGAAAGAGGGGAAAGGGAAAGCAGGAGGGACGGTGGGGGTGTTGGCATATTCAGAGAAAAATATGCCAAACGCTACATGGTGCAGGAGTAATTACATTCTGGAGATATCTTTACATCCTTTGTAGAGATACAACTTGCAACAGTGTTAAGCACAATGACCAATATAAAATGTGGGAGTAAAGGATGCAGAAACCAAACAGGACAAAGGAGCACTTATTACTGTTGGCACAGCTCTATTGAGTTTAGAAAGAATATTTATCTTTTCCAAATTTTACTTGTTTAGGACACTCTGAGGCTCACTAAAAGACCTCCTCAACAGCAGAAAAGTTTACATGCTTACTCTTTAGGTCGTATGTTTTTCATATTTCCCATTAGCCACAGGATGAGACCCTCTTTCCCAAAATGGCTGCCATTTTTCTGCCTTTTATTGGCATAAAATGTTACTCATTTTCACAATTTGGATAAATCTTTTGTCACTTCATGTGTTTTTGACTTTAGTCATCAAATTCATACAACTTTAAAGTAATAATATGTGGCATTCTAAAAGGTGAGCGACGGCTTTCTTCATGATTACCATCAGCTAGAACAAATTTTGTTTATGTGTTCAGCAGTTTAGCATTAAAGGCGCTAAGATACTTATTGGTTAGCGGTGCCCACGACTAATAATATCAGCTGCTTATTTTAGTGTAAACATATATTTTGCACTACAACTATAAAGGCCACTTTGAAAAATGGCAACCAGACAAAACAAGTTGAGGAGAATATATATGAATTGATTTGCTGCACTATTAGAAGAAACTTTGAGAATATGAGATTTTTCTTAAGGTGATGTCACTAGGAGCTACACATAGTCCTAGGATTCTTTGAGAATATGGACCTGGATAGTTTATGGAATTATTTATTTCTTCCTCAGTCATCAACATAAGAGAAGACAGAACAAATATTTACTGAATATAAATCAAGACTTCTTTTCTCACAGCACTCCCGACTCGGATCTCTGCTGTGAGAAATCTACTGTGCAACAAAAAGAAATAACAATAAGTTTGTCTCTTTTATTTCCCTGTTTTTTCTTCCATCATTCACTTGTGCTCTTTGTGCGAGCAGTAGCAGAACATCTGCTTGGCTGGCCCCTTTCAGATGGCGTGGTCAGGCAATGTATGTGGCAGAGAGCAGAGCGTGTGCGTGCGTGTGTGTGTGTGTGTGTAAAAGAGAGAGCAAGAAAGAAGAAAATAAAAGGAATCTGTGTGCAGTTGTGAACATGGTGCACATTTATGTGTCTGTAAGTGCATGTTGGGACTTGGGGCTTTGCAGCTGTTGGGGCTCTCCTCCTGATGGTTGTCCATTGTTCCCCAAGTCTTTCCCAGGTTGTTTATGGGCTCTCTGTTTTTTTTTTTTTTTTATTTCTCAGAGCACACCGCACACAAATTTATGCCTGTGGACACAAGCCTTTCTCAGGGTATAAATTAGGCTGGAGGATCCTTGTCAGATTAGCCTTGCCAAAAGCTTGCTGCTCTAAATTCTTGAGAGAGGCATTCTTCTCATTCACTTCCATTTTGCTGCTCGCGCATAATCTAAAGGATCTCCAATTTGGCCTCCTTTCAGTTTATCCCCAGAAATGTCTTGTTAAATTCTTTTGTCATTTCATTGTAACTTTTACAATGTTTTAGAGACATTGTAAAATATCTGTTGCCAAAAATAAGTCAGTTAATTATTTTGAGGATAGAAAATCCATTTGTACAATGAATAGGTACTTAAGAGTTCATTGCTCTGGTTTTAATATTGGCAAAGCAACTTTTAAAATGTTGCTGCATTTCTGATATATATATTAACCTTGAGTTTATATTAACCTTGGTTGAACTCCTCTATAAACCAAAATATTTTAAAATGCATGATCACGTGTCTGACAACTGAAGCTTGTCAGACACAAGCTTCAGTAAATATTACACATTTTGACACTGTGTAATATTGACATATATTTAGGCTGAAATTGAGTTAATTAAAGCAACAATCCAAGATGCTGCAAATCTACAATCAAAAGACGAAAAAAAAAATATTTTTAAGATGTTACAACAGCTTAAACGAAATCCTTACATAAAATGCATAAAAAGACATTGCAAACAAAATAAGGGACCATTAAAAAAAAAAAGTAATTCTATTCCTTACGGGCCCATTAAATCAGACTAAACCTCCTCTGAAAAAAAGAATATATATATATGCAAAACTTTAAGTAATCCTAGAAGGTGGTTCTAGAAATTATTGAATTTACTGCATTAGTTAATTCATTTTTGACATTGTGTAATATTGACATATATTTAAGGTTTTTTTTTTTAAGTTGTATAAAACTATACTGATGATTTGAGGTCTGTTTGATTATTCTATGATATGTAAAAACTTTTAAACTTAAAGACAGCGTACTGTTCTCACACTTCACAAAGCCTCTCATTTATTTTATTTAGGTACAATCACAAGGTCTAGATAACAGAATTCACACAGATAGTATCTCCATTCCTGACCAGTTAACTGTGTCTCAAAGGCAAATTAAAACACACACATCCACACGCCCACACACACGCCCACACACACACAGAGCCTGGACTGTCTGTGTCTGGTTCTTATCATTATCAAGAGACAGCCGCTGACATGTTTATCGTGAAAAGAGGTCAGACTTCTTGCCGCTCGCTACTGTTCTCCATTATCAGAGAATGAAATAGTACGAACATTTCCCTGAGTGACGTCTGTGTAATTACATAAATACCTTCTGTGTGAAAACGGCACACTCTTATTTTCCTTTAATGTTTTCTGCAGTGTTGGTATGTTGTGGTTATAGGCACTGAAGGTTTTCCATTCCTCCAGGAAAATCCAGAGCTTTCTTTTGCCTTAAGCACTTTCTCTAACAGATGGATATGATATAAACTGTTCATTCTTGATGATTTTTTGGAAATATGAAACCTCGTCTCTTGTTCTCCACACACACTCCTGTTAATTACTGTTTGCAGCTACTGTTTAATCATTACTTTGTCGCTACTTCAAGCTTAATGTACATCCCAGATGAACTTGGGTGGTATGGAAAAGTAAAACTTTTCACGTCAGCATCAAAGAAGAGGAAGGGTTTGGAAATATTCAGCTGCAATCAGCAGCCTGCACCGCAATGTTCCTGCGATTTGCAGTATTATGTTCCTGTCTGACCACAGATTGGAAATTTCCACTCAAACAAAAAAAAAATCTCTTTCTCTCCAATTTTGCATTATTTGCTGTTATTTCAACTTTTAACTTTCTGTTTCTTACTCTTCACAGAAGCTACACATGGTTCGTCGTTGTGTTTAGCTGCTTGGATGGGGGCATCGACTGAGCTACTGCTGTCAACAACTCAATGTTCTTCTATAGATGATACACCTGGCCCCGTCTTCCAGTGTTTAACCCCGTCACATAGTATTTGGCTGAGCTTTTGCTGTGCCTATCTGTACGTGTTCTCTTTCATCCAATGGATTTTATGACCGGCTCAGAGCTGATTTGTTTCGTGTTTTTCTCAAAGACAAAGCCACTAAAGGAGCTGCTGCTACGTTAAGCTTTTCACTTTTTCAGTTCTACTGTTTCTTTTTTGTGTGTGTTGTGGTAGATTGCCGTCCATGCTGAGCCTGGTTCTGTTGTGCTGGAGGTTTCTTCCAGTTAAAGATCTGAATGCTGCACGCAATTGAACTTCCTGCGTCTGAAAATTTTCTAATAAACAAAACCTGTTGACAATGCTGGATAACTATGGTCAACTGGAATATAACTATAATTGGATTGAATTGAATTTTTTTTGGGAAAGTAACTTGAGATGACATGCATTGTGAATTAATGCTAGGCAAATAAACTGAATTTAAATGAAGTATGGTGGAGGATCTGTAATGCTGTGGGCCTGACCTTTGCCAGGGAATAAAATTATTAATCATTGGGTCTTTTAACTGCACAATTACCCAAAACATGGTCAACACAACACATAAATTGTTTACCAGTCAACTCCATCTCCATTTGCAGATCTAATTTGTATAGAAGAACTGTGAAGTGAGTGGAGGAGAGGAGAACATATGAGAAAACACGGTGCTGATGAACAGTCAGAGATCAATTTGTTTGCTGCAACCCTGTGAAATGTTACAGGAGATTTAAGTTCTGTTCAATTAGACTTTTTTTTTTTTTTTTACATATTTACCAAGAGTGTCAATGAGTGTGGAAGGTGTTGTACTTATCCAAGAAAAAAAAATACAGAGAGGGGAAACATTTGTTTCCTGGTCCACAGAGAATTAGTTTTCCCCAAGCACCTGTTTCACCACTGTCAAGCAGATTACTGGTGTGAAAAACAACTGTTTACCTCAAGACAACAGCGTAGAATGAGTGAAGCTGTTTGAGATGTGTGCAGATATGGGTAAACATAAGCTGAGAGAAAACACACCATAAGGAACCGGACAGCTAGTTTTCACTAAAAATAAATCTGAGTGTCCCAAGGATTTGTTTCCAGCAGCACTTTACTTTCACACTGTAGTTCAAGTAACAGCATCATGAAAACCAGAACAAGTTCAGGGATAAAGTTATGAAGAAGTGAATCCTAACACTGAACCCTTACACACAAACAAGTATGTTTTTAAATGAAATAAAGTAGAAAAGTAACTTTGAATCAGTTCTCTTAGACGAGGAAAAGCTCCAACATTTTGTGAACCGTGTGACAATGGCATAAGTCAGACAGTAGCAGCTGCTGGCAGCCAGCTTGGTGAAGATCCCTGAATATTCAGAGGAGATCATGAGGTCTTGACCTTCCAGTAAATGTGTCAGAGTAACAAAACATGTCTGTGACTCACATATTTTACTGCCCCTTGGGGAGCAAAGAAACAGCTCCCAGTTTATGTAAATTCATTTCAATTTAGCAAACAACCCGCAGTCGCTTTTAGTCAAGTGATTCCACGTTTTTAAAAATTCAACTTACTTTCAGTTTTTTTTTAAGTGGAACAGAAGTCCAAGACGTTCTCTTCCTAACATGGAAGAAAAGGTCAGTCATGTGTAACATCCAGGGGGATGGAAATGCTTTCCTCTTGTGACTTGATCTCTACTAAACAAAGAGGCTCCAGTCAAAGAATGCACTGGGTATTATATCAAAGACAGTAACAATTCACCACCAGGAGAAAACACAGCACTCAGGGCACGTCCCTTTTCAAAGCATCCATCTGGGAAATTTCCAGCTCCGAGACTGACACGGAGATGATTAATTCCCACCGTGGCCTCGCCGCCGGTCGCCGCTCACACAGCCGCTCCACGGAGGGAGAGTTATTTGTTCGTAAATATGGCTGATAAAAATCACAGCGCCGCCGCAGTGGAGCAGGCCCAGGTAGACGAGGCCAGGCACATACCCGGAGGCTGGAATTTTATCAGAAGCATATTTACCACCACTACATGTCAACCTGTGATGACAGATACGGCAGGAATTCCTCTGATCACTAAACTGTTGCAAAAGAGAAACTTTTTCAGCACTTGGAAAACCATTATTTTTACTCCAGTGGCTATAGAAATCTTAAGAATGAGCCTGGAAAATTATGTGTGATGCCTAAATATATACATTCTAAACAGGCATTTTCCAATTTACTTTAAACACGAGTAACAAAAATCAGATATCTACAGACAACTAACTGTGTTCCTCCGTGTCTGATATTATTGGACTAAACATCTAGTTATCTAAGATCACCTAAATTATTTCTATTTGCCAAATGCCAAGATAATGAGAAATTTTACATATTTTTTTTTAAAAAACTGGATCTCTTGCATCAAATATTTTGTATTATTCTACAAGTTAAGTAGTTTGCTGGAATTTCGCCTCATTCAGTGCAAATAGTCAGTGTGGTGATGGCCGCAACAAAACGTTAAATTGATTTTTCTTAACGGTTACTTGAGGTCATTCGTTGTCAGTATTTACCCTGTAGTGTGACTGTTGATTTGTTTTTATATTGTTCTTATAATGGTTTGTTTGGTGCAATTCTTTTATTTGTCCTCATGTTTTGTATTGATAGGTGTTGAATTTTAATGCTACTATATATCTTTTTAGTACTTAAACTAT
Organism: Alfaro cultratus; assembly: GCA_903066825.1. Taxonomy (NCBI): domain Eukaryota; kingdom Metazoa; phylum Chordata; class Actinopteri; order Cyprinodontiformes; family Poeciliidae; genus Alfaro; species Alfaro cultratus. The sequence goes on along the minus strand of CAEFZX010031384.1, from coordinate 163,256 downwards.
CTAAGGTGTCAGGGTTTTTTTTTTATCAAGTATTCTCTGTATCCTCAGAACCAGAAGCTAACTTGGAGAAACAGCATTCAGTTTTTAAACTCCTCTAATTTGGAAAAGCTTCCAGAAAATTGCAAAAAACCCAAATTCCTTTTAATTGAGGCAAAAACACTTTTGGTTAAGTGTTACTATTGATTAATAAGAACTGGAACATCATAAACTGCTGTCTGTTGTTCAATTGAAGATCATTTTCCTTTACTTTGCGATGCCCTTAGTATACAATATTTTTTATTCTTGTTCTGTTTTTATATATTTTTATATTCTTTGTGTGAGTCCATTTGCTTTGATTGCATGTCACTTTGCTGCTGTTGCACATAAATTTATCCATTGTGGTTCAGTAAAGAATTATTTCTTCTAATATTTTTGTTTGCTTACCACCTGCTGAAAAAAAATCCATCTTAAAGTCACTTTATTATCAGGTTTTCTTTGTTACATGGTGGTAAATGCACAAATAATTACCAGATTGTGCCTGGCTGTTGGAAGAAGAACTTTAAATTACTCTTCTGCTGTCAAACTTCATACTTCCTCTGAATTACTTCAGACTTCCAAACATATATCATCATGGAAACCAAGACATGAAGAACATGCACTTCTCCAATGTTTGGTTTCTGTTATAATAGCTTTTTTTTCCCTGATAGAGAAATGTTTATAACTGATACTTTTGGCATTTCAAATTTGAATATATTAGGGAACCTAAATTTATTAATTACTTTTTAGGCTTAAAAAGTATTGTAGGAGTTTCACATAATGTCCTGTGTTCATGAGAATTGTTCTATTTTTTTGTTGGAATGTGTTTTTCTGATAAGAGAAACAGCTTATGTGAAGTCGCTTCATCACTGGGCCGTTGACCAAATGGTATCATGATGCATCCAGATGTTTTGGAAAAAATATGGGTTTTTTTCAAAACATATTTCACTCAAAATTCTTCTGCCATAACTGTACAGGTATTCACTAGTTTCCAAACTCAGCACAAGTATGGCAGGAAATTTTAAAGCAGCTCAAGTGCGCCACCTGGTGCTCAAATGCAGAAAGAACAAGTTTAAAAACTGATATTATTAAATTTATTCCCATTTAAACATGTATTTGAAGAAGAGTCACAATACAGTACTGAGAAAAACACTCATGATAAAAATGACTAAGTACAAATAAAGCCAAATAATCAAACACCACAGTCATGTTACATAAAATACTGGAGGCAGTCTGTCAGCAGCTTAAATATGCCTTTAAATTCAAATATTTGAGTTTTTTTGGTTTTATTCTTCCTGCTTAGAGTAACAAGTTATTCATCTGCATTACTGTCAAGTCAAATGAACTCAAATTGCATGTGTAAAAGTAAGTTTCAATCCATTCTCTTTGTAATATTTATAAAGCTATATCCAGAGAATTTGATATTCTGTAGTTATTTTGAGAATCGGGAGGAAATTGTAAATTATTACATTTTAAACAAAAAGTCTCAAATCAGGTTTTATTCTAGATTTTTCAACTTCTCATACATACTCCTCAGTGACAGAAAACCTAATTAAAACATCTGAAAACAAAACCAAAACAGCTCTTAAAAAACAAGACATCAGACTTCACACCAGATAAACACTAACAAGCCAGTATTTTTGCAGGACTCTACTTTTTTATCCAAAATGATGACATCTGTGAATGTTCCGTGGTGACGCATTTAAATCATAAACCGCTTTGTGCTTCACTCCACCTTTTGCCTGAGAATTCTTTTCTCCTCTTCTACAAAGTTCTTGTCAGAAGTGGCTTGTCCCAAATCCCTCTTCCTCTTCTCCTTCTGCTGAAACGTCTCCACTCGTCGTTTCTTGGCAGATATCGAGGCCTGTTGAGATTCCTCATCTTTTAGGCAGATTGGAAGGGAAAATGGAAAAAGAAAAGTTTGAATTCTCGTCAATGCCAAATTTAGAATGTTGCAAATGAGGTTTTACTTCAGAGTGTTCCAGGAAATCATGAAAAGAAGAAATGGATGTTATCCTGCAGGACTCACCTGAGTCAGAGGGCTGTTCCTCTGCAGGTAAGAACCGGGCTTTGCCAGAATAAGCTTTGGGCGCATCGTCACCATTGTCCTCATACACACTGGACCATTTTATGGCCATGTCCATTCCTGGTGGAGGCCCTTTCTTCCTCTCTGGCTCAGGAGCATAGGTCTCTGGAGGCGGCACTGCATTTGTCTTCCATGGCTTAAATTCTCTTGCAGGCTTCAGTGGAAAAAAAAAAAGCACAAATGGAGGAAAAGGTTAAAAAAAATGTAGCCTGATGCTTCAACTGATGCCCTATCAGTGCTGTTACTGTACAAGAAAAGAGATTTGTTGCAATAAAGCTGCAGCATGAGGAAGAAGCCTTAGAAAAAGCTGTAATAAGTCAAATCTATAAATCGGTAGTGTCTCTCTTCTGAAAAACAAAAAATTCTCAGAAAGTAGAAAGTAACTAGAACATAGAAGTGACCATGAAATGTTTAATTTCATTTGATAATTTTCTTGGAACAGACTAGATGAAGATTTCATTGACCTTGGGAAACAGAGGACATTAAGATTCTGTACACTCTGCTTACAAAGTCACAAAGAAGTTTCCAGTACAAGAGTGAAGATATGTGGTGGCATAAATGCTTATCAGACAATATTTACGTCAGACTTTACGGTTTACCCTGACCTTAAAACGGTGAGTTCTTAAATGACATAAAATGTACTGTTGCAATCTTACTCTTTATGCAGCCCTAAATAATATTTAATGGTTGACACACAATAGTTTGTATTCACACCCCTTTAAGATTTTTGTTACATTGCAACCACAAATGTCAGTGAATTTTATTTGGATTTTAGTTGATGGGAATGGCTCAGTCAGTAGAAACCTTAAAGTAAAAAAAAAAAACAACAACAACTCTTGACGCAGATTCTCATTTGAGTCTGTCTAGAATTTGATTTCTAACAAACAAATATGCTCTCATCTAAACCATTCTATTGTACCGCTGTACGTCTTCTGGAGCCATAACGTTTCCCTTGTCTAAAATAATAACAAAAAATAGAACACAGAATATTAGCATAGAATAAACACAATTCAATGTCATATACCATTTTCATTTCCTGATTTCATTAGATTAGCTCTAACACTTCTAATTTCTCCTCCCCTACTTAAACAGTAATAATTATAGCTTTCTGTTTTTACCTCTTCAGGGGGTTTGACAGTCAGGCTGTCCCAGTCTATCTCCTTGTTCAGTGGGTTGTAAAGGAAAGTGGGCTTGGACACGGAGGAGAACAGCTCGTCGGGCCTTGGTAAAGCAGCTCCACCCGCAGTCCGCTTGGCGCTGGACTGCGTCCCGCTCCCCTCAGCTTCTGTCCCCGCTTTCTTCCTTCGACTATCTCCCTCCTCGTCCGAGTCGCTGGTGCTGTCGCTCAAATCGTCGTAACTCGAGAAGAACCCCAAGGAGCCCGATTTATTGTCATCTGTCATTTTGTACGTGTTACTAGTTTTAAACGAGGACCAGTCTTTTAAAGCTTCACCTCCAGTGGGACAACGAAAAACTGGCGTAAGTCTGCTTGGCTTGAGACGCTTCTCTGTAGACTACTCCATTTTGAAAGAGCCTCCAAAACAGTCGTAAAGTATTTCGTCACTGTCGTGCAGCAGTCGTAAAGATGAAAGGAACGGACATTAACCTTCTTCTTCTTTTTTATGGCGGTTGGCAAGTAACTTATTGATGTGCATTACCGCCATCTACTGGAATGGAGTGTGGCTCGGGATGCTACATATATTCTCCCCCACAAAAAATAAATAAATAAAATAAAATAAATAAATAAATAAATAAATAAATAAATAAATAAAACTTATATCCTTTCTATCAATTTCGTTTTCTTAAGGTAATTTATTAAATAACAAAAATATTCAGAAGTAGATATTTTGTCCAGAATATCTTGTATATTTAACTGTAATTTATTTTCTTGTAACCGACACACTAATTCCCTTCTCTCAACAGAATATTTAGAACAGAACAACAAAACATGTTTTACTGTCTCTTCTTGAAGACAAAAATCACAATTTCCTGTTGGGTGTTTTCCCAGTTTAAATAATGTACTATTCAACCCTGTATGACCGAGACGTAATCTGGATATAATGGTTTCCTCTTTTCTATTTCGTCCTGTTCCCCTCATTACACCAACTTTTCTTTGAATACTGTAAAACCACCTACCAGTTCTATCTTCTTCCCACTGCTTCTGCCATCTTTCCTTCACCTTTTGTTTAATAATAGATTTGATTTCTTCTTTACTGAATGGTACTAACATATCAATATAGCTATTTTTTGCAGCTTGTTTTGCATATTTGTCTGCCAACTCATTTCCTTTTATTCCTACATGTGACGGTATCCATGTAAAGATAACTAATAAACCCATTGCCTGAATTCTATAAATTAATAACTGAATCTCTAATAAAAGGTCTGGTCTGTTAGACATTAACCTTAAAATCAGAGGTGTCAAAAGTACATTCTCTACATAAGCAGAAGTACAGATATTTGTATGAAAATATATTCTAGTAAAAGTAAAAGTACAGGGTGAACTATTTTACAAGTTTCTCTAATTTATTCTAAAACTCTAAAAAGGAGACATAAGCTGGCTCGTTATGGAAGTAAATATTTACTAAATATTTCATAGCTTGTTCTCAGAAAAAAATTCATTTTGAAAACTTAAAATATCTTCAGTCCTTCATTATAAAATGTAAATATAAAATGCAATTCAAAAACTGTTATCCTAAGACTATTTTAAGGATAGACTATGGATAAAACATATACTGCTATTAACATGCTTTACTAGAGGGTTGAGAGTTAGGATTGTTTTTTTTTTTGTTGTTTTGTTTTATTTTTTTGCAGTTACTTACTCCTAGACTGGAAGCTGTCAAATCTGGCAACCTTGCTGAACGGCGCCATGTTTGTTTTTTTATGAGCTTGAGGCTCACAGACATGCACGCCCGCCGCTGACGATGTGAAACATGTGTACAGTTACCGGAGAAAATGTCCGCTTTTAAAGTAGCACATTTATCTTGAAATGTACTACACAAAACGTATCTAAGTACATTTTGCGTGTATCTGAATTATTTTTTTTCCTCTAACAAAGCGTCAAAAATGTCCGCCCAACGTGGGGCTCGAACCCACGACCCTGAGATTAAGAGTCTCATGCTCTACCGACTGAGCTAGCCGGGCTAACGTATTAGACAAAAAAAATGTTGGGTCCTTATTACACGCAAGTCCGACTTGGCTTTCCATTGTGCTTCACAAGAGCTTGTTCTAAGAGAGCACATGTTTTGTTTTTGCGCCTTGTTTTAGTAATAATACTCCTAATAATTATTCACGTGTAGTTGTAAAGCTGTTGTCATGAAGTCTGCAACTTGGTAGATTTGGAGTGCATAAAACAGTCCTCACTCTGAACTTGATGATTTCACAAACCCCTTAGACTTAATGTACAATCTTCTTTACAAAGGAGAATATTTTTCAAAATACAGAAATAATTTCGCTAGAGCACTGCCCAGGACTCGAAACTGATACTAAGTCGAACGCCTCATAAATAATCAATAACTGATCTCACCGTTTTCTCCACACGTGATTGCATTCTACAGCCGCATTTTAACACAGAATAAGACGATGAGACAACTTTACGACTAGAGGGCAGCATAGTTACACAAATTGATGTAAAAAGTTGTTCGATAAAAGCAGACTGAGTTTACGATGGCTTCATTTTAAAGTAGCATTTCCCCATTTGGTGAATTTGTGTTTTTAGGCCCTGGTATTAATAATACAAACCGTTTTTTTATTTGCAAAACATTTGAAATAGCCATCAAAACTGATGAATGATCAAGAAACTTCTCAACTTACACACGTTGTATGTTGTATTAAATTTTCACCATAATACAAAACCTGCTGCTTATTCTTAAATATTAGGACCTGTCTCTTTATTCTGCCCCCTTTTTGTTAAACATTAATCATTACACTGTTTAGGATTTTGTTGCGCCATTTGGACTAACAGTTCAAATGGCGCAACGTTCAAATGCCCATCATTGGCATTTGAACGTGTTAAAGATCCAGGCGCTTTGGACATTGATAAACAAGACAGCATCTATTCATTGACTACAGCAATCGGCTGTTCCTTCTCCACTCTTTTCCCCTACTGTCTGGATGTGAGAAATTCCACATGGAGCTGAAGAGCCACTCTCTCTACCTCTCCAGCTATTCATAATATCAACATAGGTACACAGTAATTTATTCAGATTTAGACTTAAAATAGATTTTTTTACAATCAAGAACTTTGATTCTATAAGGAAATGAGATAAGAATCTTAAAAAATAAATAAATAAAACAATCCAAAAGAAGTATTCATTTTGAAAATATAAAATCTGTTCATATGTATCTCAAGGAAAATGGAAAAATAAACATTTACTGGCATTAAAATCAAACCGTTCGTATAATTGGTGACCAACGTTTTGAATGTTTCCATTGGTATTTTGAAGATTTATATCTGAAATATCTCTAATGATGAACTTTAAGACTTGGAGGTATCAAATATTTAGATGCAATTATATTTATTTTATTTAGATGCAACCTGACAAATAAATTAACTTTTAGCAAGTAAAAAAAATTCCATGAGCTTAATATATATTTTTTAAAACTGGGTAGTTTTCTGGGTCAGTCCCAGCTGTTGATAGCCTAAGCATTTCCTTCCCATGCAATTCTACCTGTTTCTCATCTCCCTTTAGTCCTCTCTCTTCTCTGTTTTCGCCCATTGAAGTGGATTTCTCCGAATTAATTTCAATTGGGTCAATCAGCAAACAGAAGGAGAAGTTGTGAACGACGAAATCAATTTTCTGCACTTTGTTTAGAATTGTATTCTGCCTATAGTTTGGTAATGGCAGAATACACTTCCTCCAGTGGAGGAAGTGAACACAGCCACACTTTGAAATATTCAATTAGCTTTAACAACCATCTCATCCAGCTTGGTACTTCTGTTTTCACGGTGGGAGTTAGTTGTTTCCGTTAAGCTTTATAACATCAAACTGGAGCATGACAAACGTCAAAGCTAAGCGTTGGGTAAAATTTAAAACTTCCGCCATTGGCTAACAATTGTTTCTCAATAACCAAGGGTTATTGCTTTGTACAGATCCTCAGAGGATGGTTTTTACCAGGCTGAGCTTTTAAGCATAGTCCACAAATTTTCATTAAGGTTCAGAATTGGGGAGGCTGTTTCTGAACAAAATTGTTTTAGTGTGTTTGGTGCCATTGTCCTGTAGTCGGAAAAAAACAATTGTCTCCAAGTTTCAACCATCTTGTCCAGACTGTTCCTTATAGAGGAAATAAAATTGGATAAGATGTTTAGCAATAACCCAGGAACAGCCAAAGGTCAAGCTGGCTACCAGGCAACTTCTTCAACACTACTGTCTGTGTCGTTTAGCTTCTTTTTCAGTGGGTTTTTCTGTGGAACATAACTCCAAACATTTGTGGAGAACCCACCTGACAACAAAGCAGCCAGCGTATTAACACCCCTTATTTCCATTGATGTTGTTTGACTGTACCCCTAAGAGCAAAGGAAGACTGTAGTTTTTCCAGTAGTGTGAAGACGGTTTCCACTGTGTGTATTAATGCAGGTTATAATATATTTGCTGTGTTAACTTTTAAAACAGGTGGTTACAAGTGTTTATAGTGGGGTCTTAAGGTGGCTAAGCCCTGAAAATACCACTGTACTGTTTCCACTAAAAGCTGCTTGGCAAGAACTTCATGGGTACAAACACAACTGTGCTCCTCAAATCAGGAATATATTTTTCTTACAAATGTGGCACTTTTTAACAGGCTTTAATGGTTTAAGTTTAATGGTAGAAAACCATTGGTACAAGAAATGAGGAAACATTGAATTAAAAAATAATTATACATTTTAACCAATTCTTTTACTGGTTATTTAAGAACCTGTATGTCAAGTTTACTCCAGGTAGAGAAAAGAGAAAAGTTGTGAATGAATTCATAGTAATACATTGAAAACAACAAAACAACATTTATGTTATGGATAAATAATGTCCATACAGAACTGTGTCAGCTGTGGTTTTCTCTAAATTATAGATAGATATTCTCTTTTTCTCTGTTGCTAATTTGGGTTAAGCGTTTTCTATGGGAGAAATTACCAGATACGTTCATCGTTTTAGATGTTTTACTGCTTCACCTGCAAATATTTGAAATTTCTGAGCATATTCTACATGTTAATCATTGAGATCTTGTTTGTGGGTTACATAATTAAGCCCATAATTGCCATCTTGAAGTTGCCTAACAACACCTGGAGGATAAAAAAAAGTGGCTTGGTGATGTACTCATAAAACCCAGATGTTCCCTGTAATCTACATATGTTTATTTGTAACCATGTGTAACTTTAGGATCAGCAATTGAAGAAGTACATTTAAATATTTTCATTCCTATGCACAATTTAATTTAAACTTACTTAAAGATTAAAGAGATAATAAAAGTACTGGCAACATCTGGTTGATGCAGCTGATCTTTCACATGAGACAGAATTGATGTAGGAAGATGACATAAGAGCAAGAATCATGACCAACAGGAGGTTAATGGAGAGAACAGACGCATCCCATCATGGTCTATATTCAGTTCACTGGGGAAGAGAGCAAAAAAGACTCATCTGTTTGGATGTAGAGATGAGACATTCCTGTTAAAACATGTAATGTCACATCTATAAATGCTGCTTTTATTCTTGCTTCTGCAGACTTTGTGTAAACTACCTTTCTTTAGCTTCAAGATGTTTCTGATCCTCCTTTCTCCCCCCTCCTTTATTCAGTTTCCTTTGATTGCGTTTCATTCCTTAGCCTCCTGTTTTTGTACCCCGCAGACACACCAGACTACACATAGACTCCAGCATTGTGTTTTTGCTGGTCATCTAATACTGCTCCATGCAATTTCAAACCGGAGAGGTGGCATTCCGTGGCTCATTACATTAACTACAGGCTCTGTAAGCACCGTGGCCTGTTGGGGCTCGTGGCTGGAGAACAGGATCCAAACGATGTGGATAAAGGAAGGAAAATTCAAAAAGGAAAGGAAAAAAAGAAGGCATAAGGAAAGGTGATGGCGGAGTGTGCGAAGGTGTGAGACATCTGGGTCAAGCGGAGAGTCAGCGGGTGACTGGGGTGATTATAGGGGGTGTTCATCCTCCTCACGTGTTCAGTGGTGTCCTGCAGCGTACACGGCTCTGGACTAAACACACACATAGCTCAACCTTTTGCCCTTTCTGATGCTTTGATTTTCTCTATAGCCTTTTTTCTCTCAAACCCTGCAGCTCATGGAATATTTTTTTGCCCAAATGTGCAATTTTAAGTGGATGACTGAGATATTGAGAGAATTGTGAGTGACAGCTTCTTTCACCCTCAAAGCTTTACATCTTTGGGTGAATGTCAGAATGATAAATGTGGTAGTATGAGGTAACCACACAGTCAGCGTTTTATTGTCTCCAAGCTCAGCTACTTGAAAACATGCAGTGGAAAACTCCACACAAACAGACAATTCCAACTAAACCTCAAACTTACAAATATTTACCTTATCAGCTGCCTTCACAGCTTTATAACAGAAATATATATTATATATTATATTTACAAGCTACAATATAATATAGCTTGTAAATATTTACAAAGTCATTCTTCTTTGCTGTAGCTTTTGTCAATAATGCTTTCTTGTGGTTTTGCAGCATGAACTGTCAAATACGTGGTTGCTTTAACAGGCTACATCTTGGCTTTCAACTTTCCTTTTTGGGGGCCGTTCTAATTATTTTTAAGCCTTTTCCTTCAGTTGTGTTCAGGCTTGTAGCACGATAGTTGTAGTAATTTAAATGTCCAAAATTGAGAAATATGTCAAAATGTGTGAAGCAAAAGATAAGAAGAGTTTATTATTTTTGCTGTCTTTATAATTTATTTGTTAGATTTGAATTTTTTAAGGTAATGTTTAATTTCCTGTTTTTAACTTATGTAATATGTTTTTATGTGTCAGTGATTACAGATGGAAATGAGCTTAGAGACCTGGAATCTGACATAAAACATATTTTCTTTTGAGATTAAAGTTCATATACATGATCCCTGTTAGATAAACTAATTGAACAAACAATCTCATGATATTGGAGAGCACAACCTAAAGTTCCTGAAGTGTGTCGAGTACTAAAGAATGACACGTAGACTACCCTAAAGAAAAGCAGATGGCAAAGTCTCCAGAGAGATTTATATGCAGAGCAGCAGGTTGGTGACCTTGCAAACCAAAAGAAGAGGAGCTAAAATTTGTCACAGCTTATCTGTCTCAGACTATGTTGCCACAACATAGACAGTTCTAACAAATATGTAAAAACATATATTTTCATAAAAGTTACATGTCTTGATTAGAGTTCTCTGTGAATCTATGCAGGAATGAATGAATGCTTGTGACAAGAACTGGAAATCAACACAAAAAAAACCACAGAGTATTCAAGCAAAGATTGGGATTGTCCTCCAGTCTGCTACTCTGATGTGCATGAGCAGCAGCAAGCAGCCACTGTCATCCAGGCTACTTTACATTAGAGAACTATGTAGTAATTTTGGAAGTCTCACTTTTTCCCCACATTCCCACTTTTACTAATGAGAGTTAGTGACTTAGCATTCTTCAAGCACATCAGCAAATGTTTGTACAACTAATTGAGAAAGCATAAAAAAGTAGAAATTATGGTAAAATTGCAGATTTTCTTTTGCTATCAACTTTATGCTTACAAAAAAACACCCATGATGGCCTCAGTGGTCTGGCAAACATCCGTTGTATCCATAACATAAAACATGTCCAGTTCCCTCTGGTTTGTGTCTTTTTTTTTTCTTTACTTAATTCTAACATTCCAATTGCTTTATAAGTCTGAGGCAAAAAAGTGTTTCTAATACTGAGGTCATTTATGGTGTTTTAGGAGAAGTCCAGCCTCTTGTCCTGTTGACGACCATGGAGCTTAAAAAATGTTTCCAGGGAAGCTGAAGTTTGGATCTGTACTATGTAATAAAAGACCACACATCCGTTTGACATATCCACATTTAAAAGGACTCATTAAAGAAAAGCCTCTTTTTTGTTGGATGTATTAGACAGTCACAGGCTTCCAGACGGCGAGACAACAGAACTGGATGTTATCTAGATATATGCTCAGTGAGCATGTATCTGGTTTTGTGTATGTAACTCAAAAGGATCTCTTCTGTGTTAGAAAAGTGCATTTTAAAATTATTTAATCCACTGCTACAAACAATAAAAAGGCAATTGGTATTATGTTGATGTTTCACACTTTTCAAAATTTTAGGGCTTTTTTAGCTCTGAAATATATTTGGCTTTTGATGTTTGCAACATGTCCTGGAAAGTACTGATGATTAATTATTACCTTAACTAGCACAATTAAATCCTTTTTCTTGCTACAAACTGTCACATTTTTAGGGACATCAACAGATACACTTGATCCCAGAGAATAATCTTGAAGAAGACATCCAGACAGGATGTACAACACAGAAAAAAGCACAAAAGTGCTCTGCAAAGCACTCAGGTCACCAAATGGAAAAGCCTCCCTGTCTGCGTGTTCTGCACATGTCACAGAAGAATGCTTTGAGCTGGAGCCAGTAACAGCTACTTTCCAACTGCATCATTTAAATAGCCCCATTAGGATCTATCTGCCAATTATATCCCCAATTATATCCCTAAGCACTTTTTTATCAAGTGTAGATAGAAGGTTATCATATAAAGAATTATCTTGTCAGTGTGGGTTTGTGGTTTGTTTCTTTTACATCACAGAATTTTTTGGTTACTTTTTTTCCCCTCGTTTTCCCTCAAAGCTGATGATTTTAATTCCAGGTACAAGAAAAATGTTTTAATTTTTCCTTTTAGATGGAGAGCCAACAAGAGCTGTCAAAGCCCTGTTGGTTTGAGTAGAGGTTTAAAAAGCTTACTGTAACAAGATTTATGACATTTTCTAACTTTAAGCAAAAAATATAGATTTTTTTATTATTCTATTTTATATACTAAATTGTTTAAGGGCGGGAAACATCGTCAGTGGTCAATGAGCAAGGTAAATCTTGGCCTGATTAACATGATATCAAAAGGGAACACAGAGAGAAATGAGAAAATAGGACTGCGAGGAAGCAAGAGTACCCAGAGACAAGCCACTCATCCAAATGGAGAACACAAATGCTACACATTAAGAGTCTGCCTAGAATTTGAAACCATGTTGAGAAATAAACGTTTGTTGACAACTGGAGCATAATGCTATCCAGCCACAGGTTCCCAAAATGTCAGAAATACTACCTCAGCCTCAAATCAGTTATCCTTTTCTTTCTGCCATTGTCATAAACTTTGGTTTCTGTGTCTGCAATTGTGCCAGTGTTGTCTGGCTGAAAGTGTGAAGTGTGATTAGGCATGTAGAAAAGTATCTGGTGAGACATTTCACACCTTGGGGGCATCATAATGGGGGATTGACAACTGGTTGATAAACAGAGTCCACCTGGCTGAGAGCTGAAGCCCTTCGCACAGTCATGGTTTACAGATCAAAGGAGCAAATCCCTTCAGCCAATCGCATACTCCACCTCCTACACCTTCTCTTCTTTAAACTCCTCAAAGTGCTTCAACTCTCAAAGTGTTTGACAGTTGGCAAAATCCTCTCAATGAAACACTTCTCACCCTTGCTCCAGTGGACGCCTGAACTACCTGTTTCGCCTGATTCCAATGGCGAACCCTGAAACCCAGATTGTGGGATTTTCCAACTCATTAGCTCTGCTCAGTCAAGTGGAGCAGGCTGCAGATTCCTTCCAGCCCAGGTTCATCAACATGGCCTGTGGCTCCCGCTGTGAGGCAATAAGAGAAAGAAAGGTCCAGCCATTAGACACTGCTGCGATTTTGTTTAGTGTGAAATCAGATGAGAAGGGGGAGGACAAGGCTAGAAGATGGGAGTGTTAATCAAAGGTCGCAGATGGGTTGGGATGCGGTCGGCTGTGGGCAGCAAGGCAGCACCTCACCTTAATGCGGTGCAGAGTATTAACACAGCTTAGCAATGTAGTTACAGGAGTGTTAACGCCTGTCAGTTACATGGCTTCTGGTCTTTGCAACAGGTGTCGGTTTGACCCTAGGCCTGATGCTCTCTCAGGATTTGTTTACACAAGATCGCTGTCTGGAAGCTGCTGATACTTTTGGATGTTGATTGGGGAAAAGTTTGAAGCAAACTTCAATGAGATGCTAACACAATAGGTTACTAAAAATCATGGAAGCAAACAATTACATGAGATATAGTCATATTTCAGCCATCAGAGGAGATGTTGGCGTCTTATTCAGGTGTTGGAGTGACAAGCTCCTTACACCCCTGTAAAAGCTGTAGTTGGCAATTTTACAGAAGAACTATAGACTCAATAAATTTAAATAACAAACAACTTTTTATAAACTGTCTGATGCTGTGAGAACTTTGGTGGAACCAACTGCACCTCATCATAAAAACAAAAACAAAGCATCATCTTTCTATTACTTCCTGTCGTCTTCGTTGTTGTGTTTGCCTCTAGTAACATCCAGCCTTTGATCATGTGTGATGCGAAAAAAGTGTTTCCATTGTAGTTCTGCAAAAAAGATCTATTTTGATACGGCTGAAAAACCATCTCACAAAAAACATTGTATCAATAAACATGAGATTTTTCAAAACTGGCTTGTTTCCATTCAGCAAATTTATTTTCTGCATTTTAATTTGCGCAATAAAAATGCACAAATTAATTGCGCATGAAAATGTCATTTCCATTTCCATTAGGAAAATGTCAGTTACCATGGCAGTAACCTCATGTCATGGTTAAATGTGAATCCAATCCTCAGGTATTTTCTAAAAGGTCTTATTCCAGCATCAACCTTTATTTAGCTCCTTTCACCTGCCCTTAAACTCTTACCATCTTCTTGGAACTCAGCACTTTCCATTTAAAATTAAACAAGTTTACTTTTTTTGTAAGATCAATGTTTTAAATCTGCAAAACAGAAGTGAGTCAGCCTGGTCTCTTGAGTTAGAACTTTTTAAAGCTGTTGAGCATTTAAAGGACTAGCTGAGAAAAACCTGGCAAATATCTCTTAAAAGACTTTGTCCTGCAAGGTGCTACTGGAAACCTGACAGATCAGTAAGTGCTAAACTCTAAGTAGTATCTGGATTAGATTCCAGGACACATTAGTTAAACTATCTTTATTTTATCCAAGATTACCAAACAAAAAAGATTTAAATGGTATTTAACAAATGTATGACTCCTTGTGGAAGAAGCTTGTAATTTTCTTTTTTTTTCTTGGTTAAAGCCTTTCATGTTGTTCATGTATTTTCTACTTGTTCTAGATGAATTTGGAATAAAAAACAAAAGGGATTTTACATGGCCTAGTAAAAGAAGAAGATTAGGTGTCCTTGTTCCTGAGTTGTAAATAGATGAGTCAGGCTGGACTGACTCAAGCAGTCAGAGTACTTCAAATGATAATATAGTATTATCTAACTCTAAAACATAATGATGATCCACAGGGCAAAAAGCAACACTGTGAACAAGTCAACACTAGACAGGATGCATAATGGTGTAATCTTGAAGCGTTTGCTCTCCCTGTGTGCGCGAAGTTATTTATTTTTTATTTGTTCCTACTGAGCCTCACAAGGAACATTGAGAAAACGCATAAAGAAGTAAATGGATCCTGACTCACGCTTGCAATGTCATGCAAATCTTCAAAATATTGAGTTGCCTTTGCTTCAGGTGTTACTTCGGTCTGCAATTCTATTTTGACATGTGTTTTTCCTACAGTTATCACCAAGGTGAAGTACTGAAGATATGACACCAAATCAGTTAGTTATGGTGACATGCGAGGACACAAAAACTGTAACTAATCGGTCCTTAACTAGTCTAATTAGATGAAACATATCAATAGAAAACACAGCGTAGAACTTAGTAACACCTGCTAAACTGTCCTGATTGCTGCAGATGGGCGTTAATGAATCCAACCAAAACGCCGAAGTCACTGTAGAGTTTGCATTGAATGGGTCTTCGTCTTGAGATTTCGCTCACTCATATGAAAACAGCATCTTCTGCCAAGCACTGATTTAATGTGTTTATAGTTTAGACCAAGCTCGAAATAAAGATCTATAAATTTCATTCATGGGTGTGTGTTCTCCATTGCTGTGGTTGTATTATATGTCTCGTAATTTACCATAATTACATGCTAAACATTTTTGCGTGGTCTCGTAAGAAACTTTCAAAACTTTTGCAAGATCTTGTGAAAGCAAAGTTAAGATCTTTTTTTTTTCTCTCTCCTTGTGACTCAGTTTCCTTTCTCACTCCTGAAACCTGCAGGTTTGGCTAACTGGTTATATTAACTGGACCCCAGAAGCAAATCTGACTGTTACAGAAGTCTTTATACACATAAGGTATATTTCACAAAAATTACTACAAGATTACTACACTTTCATACTCAAGGGATGTAAATGGTGCTGGATGCAAGTTGGGTTGAAAGGCAGAGGAATACCAATTAGAACTAAAGGTGAGAAGAAACAGAAATGTTGAGTGTTGACATAAATGTCTGTTAATTGTTCAGCTTATAATCCAATATGTCTTTTTGCTGATCAACATCACATAAATTCCATCACAGAATCTCAACTTGAGTCTTGTCTATTCTTTAACTGGGCCGTTCTAATAAATGAACACACTGTGATCAAAATTGCTCCATTATAGATCTAGTTGCCATGTGGTTGCCATTACACATGTAAGTTAAGGATGACAACCATGCTCTTTTTATTTTTGAATTATGTATTGATCTGTGCTTCATGAGACATTTAGCACTTAGGATGTTGCTTTAACATAAATTAAATGTTGGTAAATATATGTTAACTTCACACTGTTAATGAGCTTCTTTGACAGGGTGAAAATATGCTTGAAGAAGAAACTGAGTTATTTTGAAGCAAAACAAAAAATCCTTGAAAATGGTCTACAATCAGGAAAACACAGACAGATAGAGGTGGGTCATCTTGTTCCATTTAGGCTGATTCCCTACAATTTAGCTCAGTGTTTTCCAGAAGAGAATCCACTACATGTGGTGAACCACCAGCAGGCAACATGCAGGCAGAGGCAATAGTTAGATACCTTCACTGCCACAGGCGGCTCATTAGAGGATAATTATTCACAGATCACCATTGTCTAAACACAAATGTCTCTTTTCTCCCTGAAATTACTGTTTGACTTTGTACTTCACCTTGGAGCTGATCTTATTTTTAAGTATGACTCTGTTCTGTACTTTTTTTTATGAATTTTTCTCAGTTTAGAGGAAATCTGGTTTGTCAGCTTGGAGAAAATTAAGTCTTTTTCATGTTGAAATATATATATATATTTTATCTCTGGTATTTTGGCTAAATACTCTGACTGACAAGACAATTGTCAGGTGACATGACATTTCTTGTAGAAATTTAAGTTGGTTTTTAATGCGTCTTTTTTTTTTTTTTAAACAACCATTTGTTGACAATTTTAACATACAAAGGAACAAGTGAGTGAAAGTTTCTACCAGTGAACACTTCAAGGGGAAACTCATCCCTTTCCTTTGCTCAGTCAGTCTCATTACATAATACGTCTACATCGGATCTGCACACTGTTGTGGCTTTTCAGTATTTGGGTTTCCAGTATCTGGCAGAGTCAGTCAACTAAAAACAGTGCAGAAGTCATGACATTATTGAACGCAGGCCAGTCTCTGTCTGGTGCACTTGTACAAATACTTTTTTTATTATATTCTTAACAGGGTGTGTAGCAAGGAAGAAAACAACGTTCATGTTGTTTAACAATGTTATTTTAAAATGTAAGGTACATGTAAGAGCATGAGACTGGTATGAAAAGTTATTTACTTAATGCTCCAGCTTTGGTTTCGTATATGGTACCAGCAAGAAATTTGGTAAAAAAATACTAACAGAAGTGCTCTTGATCGTCACTGTTCCCATATTTATCAACTTCCTTTAACCATGTAGAGTGATATATTTTCATCATTTAACGTACTCTAACTAATTAACTACAGAAGAAAATACTAAATAGTGTGTTTAATTTGTGCCTTTAATTTTGCTAGGAAAACTGTATAGTGTAAGAAACCTTTGAGTTGTTTTAGATTTAGGCATGCATGTTGGTCAAAAGTGTCATTCTTGGTGGGTCTTCAGTAATGAAGTACTCTGAAATAAAATCCCTCTACTTGTAAAACAGACCTCAGTAATCAAACAAAATTGTTTTAATTAAAGACATATTTGCACAGATTAAAAGACAGAATTTCAGATTTGAAAGAAAAAAAAAAGAAACTTTGTAATTCTGAAGAACAAAGAGGTTTTCCATATGCAATTTAGGGAGTGTGCTGACTTTAATCATGATTTTATTCTCAAATTGTATTTGACAATCAGAGTAAGCATATGCTAAATGGAAAGACTGCTAACGTCTTCTTAGAGTTTGGTGGAAAGCATAATCAAAATGTCAGCTAGAAAAAAACTGAAAGCAATATGCCTACCTGGAAATGTGCAACACCAGCTTTGTTCCTAATGTGCAGAAACAAGCATTTACTAAAGTTATGAAAACATCACAAAGATTGGGGAATGACATACAAAATGCAAAACAAATCATTATCAACAAAAAAAGATGTGTTATTTAATTAATTTGTGAAAGAGAAAGGACTTTCAAAAGTTATTTTTAGGAAAGATATACCAAGAAACTGACAGGTTCAGTGAACAGTTTGGGTCTAAGTCTGATAAAAAAAAATTTATAGACCGTGATGCAGCTGTAGACTAAAATTTATCTCTCCGTTTTTTTGGGTTTTTTTTTTACAAGCATTTCACAGTTTGACCTTAGCTGCTGGGATGTCCACTCCCGAGAAGATTGACAACTGTCCTAAATGTTTTCCACTTGTGGCTAATTTTTCACTTTACAACTATAGACTCTGACTAGGTTACGTACTTATGCATACTTCAGAACTGCTGTTATAGAATGAGAAAGATAATGTAAACAAGCCGCTGTTTTTTAGACCAGCACACTGAGCTGGGAAGTGAGCCATCATGAGATAAAGGATCATGATAGAAAGAAACAGATTCTGGAAACGTAGATAAAATCAGCTTCCTCCTTAGGGTTCACTCAGCCTTAGTGATAGGCTATAGGTGGATCCTTGAGTACAGCCCTTGACGCTCCGTTTAAAAAAAATGAAGTCAGTTTAGACAGTTTGAGGATCTGAACAGAAAGCCTCCAGAACGCAATTTGATGATTGTTTTAGGGCACATCCTAATGGAAGAAGATCATGAGTTATGTCCAGAACCCTGGAAAGGTGTCGGGATCCTCCATAATAAGCAATGAATGGTTGGATGTAGAGGTGAGATAATGTAAAATACATTATCTCACTGTTGAGGCAATTCTTAAACTCACATCTATTTATCCTAGAGTTGACATTGATCATTGCTCTTCTTGCTTTTGTAAAACTGACATGAGCCCAGGCGCCTACACATATGAGGTCATGATTATGAAGTGTTTCGTTGCCAGTCAGTCGCACCAAAGCTGGCTGTAACCATAGCAGCAAACACATGAGGTAGTGGAGATTGTCCAAGACTGAATGTTGCTTGGCTTTTTATCTTGAGCTCTGGCTGACAGGTGGTTCAGCTTTGGTCCCTCAGCCTGCAGGGAAGGAAGGTCTGAGCTATTTTTGTCTTGGTGACAACAGACTTTGACATGGGGTAGTTGATGGATGAGTGATAAGCTGATTGTGAAAATCATTTAGCCAGATCTGATCATCTCCTCCTACAATGAACCTAAAGCTCCCTCCCTCCCCCACTTGCTCCATGTTGCACCTCAGTTGAGACTGGGAACAATTTTGGGGGCATTTCTTTTTAATCTTTATAGGAACACTTTATTTTTTTTTTGTCTTTCCCATGAAACAAAAAGACTGTCTGCTTTCCATTTCTTTTTTGGTTTGAAGTCTTCAACAATTGCATTTTGAGCTTCTAACTGCTTTGTAAGGCTGTAGTTTTTGCTATAGGTAAAAAAGAGGTAGTGATCTAAAGATAGGAAGATCAGCAACATTTCCTTTAACTGACCTTAGATAGGTGCCAAAAAAAATCAATCATAACATGAAAACTGCATATGTCTCACCATGTTTTTCTGTTTTCTAATTTTGAGTTTTTTGGCACTGAACATCTTTCAGCCAGGCTTCTTGGAAGCAAGAAGCTTGTAAAACCCAGAAAGTTTTGCTAACCTCACAAGAGTTTCTTGTGGTAGAAAGATGATGATTCATTTGCAAATAGTAACCAAGCAACTAATAAGTTCCATGTCTGAAGATGGATTTTTTTTTTAAATAAATGGAGATGACAATTATGCCCTGTGCAGAATCACCTTCTGCTAAAATGAATAATTACATGATAAATAATAGACATAATGACATCCAGACTGACAGAGTTAGCTGGATGGGCGTTGACCTCTGATGTGAAGCAGCTCTGGGGTCAGAGCAGACATGCGAAATATTTCTGTCTCCCTTAAAGTGATGGGATGGCAGCAGTAAGATGGTGTGAAGACATTTTTTTCTGAACAGGGAGGATGTATTGCTGAACTCAGTTGCCAGTAACACCAAGGTTACTGCCCTGCACCACTCCATCTGCAGTCTAATGCTGTCACTCTCATATTTGCACCATCCCCTCTAATATATTCTATATGGATTAAACTCAGAGCAGCAAACACAGCAGGGACATAGATGTTAGAAAAATGATGTCAGAATACTGGTAAATGTCTTATTTATGGACTAGTGCCCCATTTACCAAACCAATAAAGGGACTTGTTCCTAACAGCTTCCCTGATTAAACTTCTGTGGTGAAATTGCTGTGGTTTGTTATTGTTGTGGCATTAGATCAAAATCCACATGCAAATCCTCCTGTAGCATCAGTGGTTTATCCACGATCTGAGACTGCAAACTCCAAAGAGAGTTAGCCAGTGGGGCAACCTAATTACTCACAGACTGGTCTTGGTATTTTTCCAAGCAATTTAATGCAACATTTCTGGTTCTACTACAGCTTTGGATGCAACCAAAATGATCTCACCAAGGAGCAGAAACAAAAAAATCCACAATCTCCTTACCAGCAAACAATGCCATTATCACATAGAGTTTGTTATGCAGTATTAATCTCCGGTTCTGGTTGGTCAGAAGCATCCACGTAGACAAATTAGAGTTGAGATCCAAAATGCATATTTTATGTTTCTGAGAAGAATTTCTGGCGCTGTGTTTTACGATGAGGACAGCAGACATGAAGGCTGGAACCCATGGGAGAGACGCAGAAACCTCCTAAATATATCGGAAAATTCTGTTGATTTTGAACAAATATCTCAATGCAGAGGTGATATTGCTGGAAGGTAGCAGCAAAGAACCCATTTTGTATTGTTTTGTTTATATCTTCAAGACTTGCAGAGAAATGGTCATTGAGATTTTGGACACTGTGGGCTGGGCTGGAAGTAGAGATGCTGGTTTCATACTTAACAAATCTGAACAGTGAAGAGAGGAATTTGATACTTTAGACACTTTTCTCAAAAACTGTAAATTAAAATATTAGCCTGGCTCTATAGAAAGGTGATCAACTCTGACATCAAGCTCCTTGATAATTCGAGTACCTGTAAGAAATATTCAGAAAGAAATATATAATGTATGAGAGGATTTTGTGTTTTTAAGGAAAGCTTTGCCAAACTGACTATGTCAGGAATATATCTTGTCTAGATGCTGACAATGGCTTTGGAGGGAATGTACACATAAGTATAAAATGCAAAAATTATGCAAAGTGTGATAACACCTGCCACAAACACTACATGGACACATGATTGATGAGCAGGAACCCATAAAATGACACGTCTCTGACCCTCTGAGGCTTTATCATCACTTTACCATTGCATAAAGATTAGCATCATCAGCCCTGGCATCACTTCACACATAAAAAAGACATGGGATTAGGCCAAAATTGCAAGGAGACTATTAGTATCACTGAGATACGAGTCACCATGCCTTTCAACCTGCTCTCTCAACCCTCTGCTTCTAAAAAAAAAATTAAATAGGATTTTGTTTGAAGTGCATTGTAGTTAGTAAGCATAAAGCCAGTCTCTGTTCCATGGCCAGCTCCTTTGAGACCTCACGCCAGGCAGAGGATGAACCCCAGAGATGAAAGTGAGGTCAAGGTGGCTTTTTTTCTTCTTCTCTGGCTACTCTTCTCTTCCTTTCAAACTGGGAAAAGGCAAAGCTTTAGAAAATGTTTGACAGATCAGTGTTGATAAAATTGATCTTAGCCATTCTTGGCGAAGTGCAGAAGCACCAGACCTTCTTAATTATAAGTGAGAATCACATATCCTATCAAATTAGAGCAGTTTTACAAAATCCAGACCATAACAAAGAGACATAAATAGCAATACTAATAAGCAAAACAAGTTTCTTTATCTGTTAAATGACCACACAACAAATTTTGAAGACTTATGTAAATAAACACCCAAAATTTAGATCTGGTGAAAATGTAGAAAATCATTGAAGATTTCTGATATATATTCTGGAGTTCATGACAAAAATAGAAGGATAGAGTGTCCTAACATTAGAAATATTAACAGTTCCTTGCAAAATAATTCAGAGTCTTAGGTATTTCCTAAGTATGTCACGTTGCAAGCTTGGTGACATACTTAATTACAACTGAAACTTGATTGTGATATGTCTACAGAAGCTTTAACACATAGAAATCATTGTTCTTTGCAATAAAGTGTCTGTGAACAAACCGTTACCCCATGGAACCTGCAGTTGAACTAGCAAGCTCAGTTCACATCCTTTACTGTTCAATAAATGTTATTTCCGGCCTCCGTGTCTGCTGTGAAGTGTCTGCAGGTGGGTCAGAAAGCTACCATCAAACATGACAAGATCTGTGGCTGGATTTTAGGGTGTTTGTTTTGCTGTCCAGTCTGAAATGCTTTGCAAGCCTCTAATTGGTTTTCATCAAATGTTACCCTGCATTTAGCTCCATTTATCTCTCAGTAAACCCTTACCAACCTCACTGTCCCTGCTAAAGAAAATTATAACCACCACATTATGCTGTCAACCACAGTTTTCACCATTGCTATGGTAAAGTCTGTTAGTTTTCCTACAATGTCTTGCATTCAGGTCATAAAGTCAAGTTTTGGTGTCAGAGCTCCTGTGGAAAACAACAAACTGAACTTGACTTTTTCTCAAAAATGGCTTTCTACTTTCATAAAGGTTCAATTTGTGGGTGACACAATTAATATTGGCCCTTTCAAGAGATTCTTTCGAGCTTTAAGCATGATTTTATTGTGTTTGTTTAGGAATGTCTGAATAAAAGTGGCTGAATACAAATGCACCCTGCGGCTTTTCAGTTTTTTTATCTTTAAAAAACTTTTAAAATACTTCATCCACAATTTATTTTGGTCAATCATCTAAAATCTCAGTTTAATACATATAGGTTAGTTGTTGTAACGTGATAAAAATTAAGGGCATTAATAGCTTTGCAAAGCACCAGACATGAAGAATAGTTCAAAAGGTTTGATGTCTGATCTAACTCAGTAGATTCAGAAAGCAAAAGGAAGACTCCAGAAATTGAAGAAACTGAAAAGAGATCAGGGATTTAAAATTGGACAGAAACCACTTTTAGGTAAAACATACTTGACAGCAACTTGGAACCACTTGTGTACCTTTATCTAAGGGCTACGAGAGGAAAATCTCTGATCTAATGAGCCAATAAACTCAGAGGACTGGTGGAGATCGTATGACAGAATTTCTAAGCAGCCGTGGCACAGAAACTAATCAAGATAAAACAGGAATTAACTCCTGATACAAAGAGCTCCTTGAGGAAAAACAACTCCTATGGGTCAGCGATTCACCCAATCTTACCATGATGACCCAAAGCAAACGGACGATACTGCATGAAGCTGCCGAAGGATTAGGTGGTTCAAAGAAAGCACAAACTCAAATCTCAAGAACATTATCATCACCTGTAGAGCGACCTGAAGACGGAAGCCTGCAGGTGTTTCTCATCCAGTTTCAGGAAGCTTTGGAATATTTGCCAGAAATAATTGAACAAAGAGCCAGGATTTAGCTATGCAAAGCCTGTACAGACCTACCCAAGATAGCTGGAAGCTGATGTACAACATAAATCCAAATTCATGAGTGCGCTCCACAGAGCAACTTCCTGCCGGGGAAGCAAAACATTTGCTTAGCTCAGAGAATACATACTTTTTCTTTTCACACTACAGATGGGAAAGCCAAAGGAATTCCACTTTAGGTGAGGGCCGGTGACGCGAAAGTGGAAACGAAGCAGGGAAAATAAATTAATTACATCTACTGTAATGGAAAAACAAGGTTTGACTTTTATCGCTCCTGATTTTAATTAGGCATTTATTTTTGTTGGAGGCATGATGAAATTCATGTGCAGACAAAGCTCTGGTTTCCTACAGATGCAAATTGATGTTAAAGAAAAGAATCACTTATTAAACATCCAACATGAGCCGGGCTAGTTTATGGAGCCGTGGCATATGATTTTGGTTGCGCTCAGATTCCGCTGGTTTTTAAAAGTTGACAAATGAGCTTGTTTTTGTGGGCTGAGGCTGACTTCCTCTCAGCATGTGCAAAACTAATTACACATACACAAACGTTTCTTTTGCTTCAGCCGCACAGTAAGTTTTGGAGAGCAGTCTCTTTCTGGTGAACTCCTTCCAATAAAGAAAGACTGTAAAAGATGTTTACACTTAAACAAGTAAAGAGTTTACAAAAAATAAGTGAAAATTGAGTTATGATTTTCAATGAACCATAAGCCAACTTGGAGTTGTTTCTTGAAGTCAGAACTGTCAAAAAACGTTACAACTAAAGTAAAAGACACTTTTCCAGTGAACACCATGTGTGTTCCTCATCTGTGCCCTCTCCACCCCTGCCACCCCAGAAGGAGCCTTCACTTTCCCTGCATGCCTCCACACTTTCTCCCTGCCTGAGCACCCCCTTCACCCTGCACTCCCCTGGCCCCTCTCTCCCCACTTTCCCATGATCCCTTCAAAGCACCGCTGCCCACCACACACACACACACACTGCATCTCGCTCACACACGTGCCCTTAGATAGAACATTGTTTCAACTATCCTAGCTCCATGTTTCACCATCTGTTAAGCACTCCCCCAGCTGTTGCCCACTCTCTCCTTTGCTTGGGAAAATAAGAGCCTTACAAGGCGGTGACACGCACACAGGACAGAAATTATACATGGCCCTTTCTGCTAATTAGAGAGAGAGGCAGGTTCAGGATCTTGTCTGTCTGCAGGTAGTCAGCATTTAAAGAGAACCATGCTGCCTTTAAGGCAGACACTGAAAAGATGTGCTTATAAGGAACACTTAAAGTGCCTTTGCAAGCATAATTCAAACTTTAAAGCTGCAGTGTGTAGATTTTATAAATTATATGGTTTTTAATATATTTGTTAAAACTGTCACTATTTTGTTACAGTATAATGAGACTGATAATCTGTGGGTAAAAATCAAGCCTCTCTTCCTCCTCCATGTGGTCCTACTACCATCTGCAGAAATGCAACACTCCTGATCAGAAACAACCAATCAGAGCCAGGAGGAGGGTCTTAGCGCTGTCAATCAATAAGTAGTAACACCTGGTTGTTAAAAAAAAATGCAGTTTCACAATATACACTAATTTCCATACAGCTAAAAATCCACCTCATCCTAGAGTTTGTTGAATTGAAAACGTGAGTTTTTTTGTAATTGGCATGCTTCCATTAAGCACATTTATTTTCACCATTGCAGCTTGTGCGATAGAAACGCAGCAATGTCACAATGTAACAATGGTCTGTCACATAAAATTGTGAGTTAAATACATTAAAAGAGAATGTGAAAAGGCTCATAGGCTATGAATACTGGAAAACATTTTAAATCCACTGTATGCGCTGCATTTTGTTCAAAATGCAAATGCACAAAACACAACCAAAAAAGGCTATCAATTCTTCCCCCACTTTACAACTGACAGAGTCTCTTTTCATCCTCATTCTTCCTTTGTCTTCACTCTGCTTAGATAATTCACCAATGAGGTTTAAAGTCAAGATGCTCCCGAAAGTTACAAGCTGTGGCTTAATTTGAAATGTTATTCTGAGAGACAGGACAGACTCCTTCCAGGACGTTTGGATCGAGGCCCTCCAATAAGAAGCTCTGAAGCTGAAAGTGTTGAAAGAACAGGAATTTGCTTGTAGGGATATGTACTCACATCTGCTGGGACAGAGGCCTCAACCAAGCCGTGTCCAAAAGCACAAATCATTTCTTTCTTGTTTTCATAAGTCTAGCACTAGCACACTTCCAGTAAATGCAACATTTAATGAAAAATACAACAATGAATATGGAAAGACCTGGTTTTAAAATGCAACTGATGTCGGAGCTGTTTATTACTTCATAATGTCTTTCTGTTCTTAGGATGTTTGTTGTTGCATTTGATCATCTAGCTGTGCAGACCACATGCTGAGAGGCCAGCATGTGTTGTGTGATCAGAGGGATGTCTGGACATCGTGAACTTCTAAACCACTGTTAGTGAGGCAATGGGTCTGCAAAGTTACTCAGATTTAATTACAGATCATTGACTTGTCGCCTAACAGGAAACACCTCTGAGACTCCAGGAGAGAGACACCAGACATTTCAGGAGAATCAGCAGAAACTCATCTGCTTTTGCAACTTCATCACGACAGAAAAATGAGACAAGGCGTGATTTTGATTATCTGTCACTGTTTGGGCCCAAGGTCCTGATACTCGGCGCACGCCGAACTGATTAGCACAAGGCAAAAAGAAGCAATTCGTCTAGAAAAGTTTTCTTTTAAACTAAGGATTTTTTTCCCCTAAAAACATTTTATAATATAATAAAAACCTTTACAAGGCTCCCTGGCCACATGGGAATCTGTAACTTTATCAAAGGTCTATTAATATAATCCACATTGTTGCTTCTTTCTCTGTTTTTGAATCCCAGAATCATGGTTTCCCAGCAATGCAGACCGACATCTTCTCAGAACAACCCCTGGTTCTGTCTCAGAACCAGGGGTGGTCAAGGTAGATGGCAAAACCAGCGAGAAGAGAGCAAACTGTGCACATCTTCTTTTCTAGGAGACCATCTTCTTTGATGAATTTGAGTGATTGACCCGAAGCAGAAGACGTTTAAACAGCTTTGCTTTGGATGCTGACAACATGAAAGCTTTTAATAACCTCACTGTTTGTGCAGGCTGTACGTTAGCCTGACATTTCTGTGTCAGTCCGACCTTTTATACGTTTGGTCATTAAATCTACTTATTCTTTTTGTCGTAACCAAAGTGGAAAACCATGTGAGTTCCATCTGGCACCAGAATCAGACACTGTAACATCCCACCCGCCTCCTGAACTGCAAACCACATGGACAGTCTCTCAATCCGGGCTGAAGTGAGCGAAGTGTCGGCCATCCAGTGGAGGATGCTGAGTTGTGTTTGATGTGTGTGTGGGGGGTGATAGGCTGGAGGTTGGATCTCCTCTGAGACTTACAGAGCTGTGTTTTGCAGGAATTAGAACCTGTTTGGGAAAATCTGCAGCAGAGAGTGGTTTGAAGTGACGTGAAAAGGAAATGAAAAGGAGTCCTTTCAAAAATGCATCAATGACAGCAGAGATGTTTTATGACAACATTAAAATGCAATCACTAAATATCTGCAGCAGGAGCTGTGAGAAGATCCAAGTTCCTCAAACTAGTTTGCCTTGATAAATCATTTATTTTATGACATTCCAACCACAAACATTAATTTCTTTTGTTGGGATTTTATGGGACTGAACTAGCACATAAAAATATGTGTGGTCAAACAGAATCCAACTGGCAGGTATTGGATAAAGTTAGGGAGAAATTTAAAGCATCATCTCAAGGTTCAATCAATAATCTGAAAATGGAACGAGTTTGGCACAAGCGAACACTCACCTGGTGGTCCACCTGAGTTGGCAGGGTGTGCAGCAGAGCATTAACGGTAAGTCCGTAACTCTATAAATTTGTCCTCTGAAACAAAAGCTGCAAGAAGAATTATTGTGAGTTGCTGTATCGTTAAATTAGAACAAAGTTAAACTTTACAACTTACATGAGCAGAAAGCTAACACTGCACATGAATCTGACCTCCTCTCCATGGTGAAACATGGTAGTGGCTGCATCATGCTTCATGGATGTTTATCTTCTGCAGAGACAGGGAAGCGTGGCTATGGGTTGTTCTGTTTCTGAAAAGATGTGAAATGGAATCTACAGTATGGCCTTTATTTTTATTTTTTTGTAATTTTTTGACTTATTATTACAACTCATGCCAGTATTGGGTTAGGTTGTAAAAAAAGAGCATTTATGTCTTTTGACTCTAACTCAAAAACTGACAGGATTTTCCATCAGTACCATTTGTGCTAGACAAATGTGTCATGTAGCAAAACACTTAAAGAACTTCATCTTCAAAAAATAGAGTTAGCTGTTGAATCATCCCCTGTCTTCCCTACAAAGTGTTAGATTGCTTATTATACTATCAGCAGTTGTTAATAAGGATCATAATTTACTGTTTGCATGATTCAGATACCAGTGTTCCCTGAAAGTTGACGCTACTCTTTGCAAAGTGCACCAGCAGCGGAAGCGCACTAACCGCGTTTTAATGTAACAGTAGATGAAGACATCAGACATCCAAAGAGCACAACCCAAAACTCTACGCGTGATGTCACGGAGAAGTCTGATGAAACCCAACACCACCAGCTGGCTTAGAGTTGCGATGGGGTGAATGCGGGTCCACTCGCATTGCTGCAAGTCGAGGCACATAGCTGGAACCAGCGCCTGGAGGAGGAGACGCACACAAGTCCGTCTCATGTGGTGATAGACCAAACCGAAGACATTATCTGCATCCGTCTCAGGAACCGCGTCGATCCAGCCACAGATCTACTTGCTGTCAAAGCAGCTTCCTTTTTTTTTCCTCCCCCAAGTTTGCTGTTGTTGCGCGTCTTCACTTTGGATAGCAAGAGCCAGATTATCCTCCTGCGCGCCGCAGAGCGCACTAGGTTTTATTGGACTTTTTGAAAAGGGGGAGACATCTCACCTCAGGAGTGCGGTGCGATGAAGAATTTCTGAGGGCTTCTCGGTCCACTTGAACGCTTCCTTTTGAGCGTTTCCGAGGGGTCAGCCCATGTGCAGGCATCCCATTGAGTGTGATTCTATTTTCGCCCAGATCTCTGCTTCCTGGACAAATGCATACAAATGCATTTAGGAGCCCAACGGACAAGGAGTGGACACGTTTCCGCGGCTGCAACGTAAGTTTCGACGTACAGCAATGCATTTCCCTGCCTGTATGCACATTTAACTCCAGCAGTTCCAGGTTTCTGATTAGCTGTAGAACACTGATCTGTAATAAAGGTGCCACTCTGATCTTACTTTATTTTTTTACATTAATTTATGATTTTTTTTCTGTAACTGCATTGCCATCCCCATTTGGAGCTGATAACTGCATTTCTGTTGCACTTGCATTTGAACTTTAAACGTTTTGGAAACCTTTTTGGCACATAATGTTTCATATTGACTACAGAAATCCATGACCAGCATAATCTGTGAGAAACTGTGGAGTTGTGTAAAGTTGGAATAAAACTCAGAGGCTGGAGCAGAAAGATGAATGAGCACGTCTTGGGAGGAATTAAAAATATTTATAGGATGCGGATAAATCATTTGGGTGGTGAATGTTTGAGGTCGAAAGAGCTTAATTTTGGCATCCTAACAACTAAAATTCCTCATGGAAGTGTGTGTTATGTCGTTTGGCATGTAAGGTTTTGTTGTCCTGTCACATGCAGCTGCCACTCTAGGATATCAGGACTGTGTTGGAGCAAAAAGGGCATTAAGCAGCAAATTTAATGTCCTTTATTGAAGTGAGTCCAAACTGTCTTGGAAATCTCTTCCAGATAACATCTGAAAAAGGAAGATGAGATCACAAAGGCCTCTGTTCCACTCTGAGACATCCAAGTTTTTTAATAATTGAGAGTAAAACTGAGCAACCTGATCTGACTGGGTCTGACTGTGTGGCTCCTGAAACCCCCCTCTGTTAGAGGCATTGCTCCTCCAATACTACTGGCAACATTTTGACAATATACAGGCAAACACTTGCTTGTAAGTAAATTGACTCTCAAGGCAGAATTTATAATCACCCATCCATTGTCTACCAGTTTTTTTGTGCAGGTTCCCAGCTGTCTGTGGGACATATAAGGTGCTTTTCAAAACAATTAATGGCTTTTGAACACATTGTTTTGTATGTTACAACCAGAAACTTTTATATATTTTAGTAACATTTTATGTGATTGGCCAAAATCGATTAGCACAGAAGTATGAAGTGGAAGGAAAATGATAGAGATTAAGTATTTTTTGTAAAAAACATTTAAAAAGTTAATGGAAATTTACAAATATTGCCAAAGCTTCTCAAGAAAACCTTTCCTTTGTTGTGGTTTGCTAGAAAATGAGCCTCTGCTCCAGTCTCAAGTCTTTCACAGCCTCTAACTGGTTTTCTTCCATGATTGTCCTGCTTTTGGCTCCATCAATCTTCTCATAACCTTTGATTAACTGCCCTCTTCCAACTAGAGAAAAGTTGTTCCCACAGCATGATGCCAACACCCTCGTGTTTCATTGTGGGGATTGGTTGTCAAGTATGATGTGCACTGTTAGTTTTCCACCACAACTCGTGCGTCACATGTTGGTGACATAGTTCAAATTTGATCTAATCAGATAACATTCTTCCACATATTTGCTGTGTCCCCTGCATGGTTTGTGGTGAACCATAAATGGGACTCCTTATGGATTTTCTTCAAATGAGAACCTTGACTGTCAGTTCACCCAAGTTCTCACAACAAGCCTATGAAGCTGTTGTAAAGTGTAACTACAGTTGTATAATAACTAATATCATATTTACTATTTTAAATCTGATTCTGAAAGGTTGTTTCAGCGTTTTCTGTTCATAAAATCCAGTTTTGATCCAAGAAGTACCATTTCTAGGAATGGAAAATTAGTGCTGGATTGAAAATCATGTGACATATTGCATATTACATAGGAAGTTTTTCATTACAGGGCGTACTTACGTTGGTGCTCATTTGGTGAATCGGAAACATTTACTGTTTGACTTTCCTAGAAAGTGATTTTTTGTACATTATCTAAGAACCTTCAGTAATAATCCTGCTGTATTATTTAATGCAAATACTGGGAACAAGATATAACAAGTCACAGCAGTGACTTGTTCAGTCACTGCTGAGTTGGAAAACAAATGGTCATTAGTGGTTGTGGTTTTTGGGAAGCAATGTGTGTGGTATTTTGAAGGTTTTCCACCTTTTATTGCACAGATTAGTGTGTGTGTGTGTGTGTGTGTGTGTGTGCGTGCGTGCGTGCGTGTGTGTGTGTGTGTGTGTGTGTGTGTGTGAGAGAGAGAGTTAATATTTTTTCGCCCTCCTAACATCTGGAACTGGAAAGAAGACAAACCAATAAAGAGTGGTAGTTTACTCACAGCTCTTTGTCTGCTTACTTTCTTGTGGACTAAGTCAATCTTTGCTGTGGCCAGTGCTGACCTTTTGACTTCAGCTGAAAGAAAATTACATGCTAGTTCTTGAAAATCACTCTAATATTTGCATTTATTCAGCATCTTTTTGAATTAGAATTCATTCATTTTTTTATGCCCTGGAACTTTAACATGTAGCAAATATTAAAATATTTGCTGGCTGTCATTTGGAAAAGCTCATTTAGTTCTTTCATAATGAAGTCACTCAGATAAGAAGACAGATACTGAAGCTGAAATGCAGCCAGCAGGAAAGAGATGCTGGCTGCAGATCAGTTAGTTCTTCATCTCTTGGAAAGTCAGCAAAACATGCAACAGCAGAACACCTTATTAGCATGAGACGTAAATGGACTTCCTGTTGAGTTAGCATCAAAATGGAGAAACTTACCGGTTTTAAAGATAAAACCAGTTCCTGTTTGATCTGTCCAAAAACTTTTGCTAGTTCAGTGTTCATTTTCAAATTGAATGTGTTTTGTATTCACCACTGAATTCTCTGAAAATGTCAAGATGCTAACTTAGATTTAATAATTACAATTCATGACTCAGTCTCTGTCACAGCACCATTGTTAACTCCAGAGTTTTACATGCTATGTATGGAAAGACACATGACCAGAATAGTCATTTGTCTATTTTAAGAATTTAATACGACTATGTTATTTTCCTGTTTGGTAGAATTGTGCTGAAATTGTATGGCTTTAGTTAAGTGTTTTGATTACCCATCCACAAGCTTCTCATTAATTTGCTATAATTTTGTCCCATTCTTCTTGTAAGTAACTGAGTCAGGTTTGCAGACCTGCAAATTCATAACAATTTTAAAAGCAAAAGCAAGTAGGCAAGTTATTATGTGAATCTGAAACACTGAAACATCTGAAATCATTGGAAAGATGCCAACGTCACTCCAAAACTCTGTTGAGACAGGATAACGGTGGAGCTTCACCCCTTTGAAAGCTACAAAATAAAATCAGAGAATTGATGATTATATTGTGACCACTACAAAACATTGACATTGTTGTCCTTTACCCACTTTGTTGTAACTACTGATGATGTTGTGATTAAAGTCGTTATCCATTTAGAAGGTCCATTTGCACCCACTGTTCAACATTCTGGCTGACAGCTTAATATAATGCTTTAATATTTCCACATTATGGTCTTTTCTCATCATGCCATCTATTATGTAAAGTGCACCAGTCCCTCCTGCTGCAAAACCCTCACATCATGCTGCTGGAAGTGCAGTAATTCACACTTGAGATGGTTTCTCATGCTGCAAAGCTTTCCCTTTCTTTTCACTAAATGTTACAATGGTCATTATGACCAAACAATTTATTTATAGTCTCATTAGATCACAGGACATGTCTCCAGAAATTAGGCTATGTTCTCCTGAGTACATTTCCAAACTGTAATCTGATGTTTTTATGTTGCGTCAGAATATTGGCATCTTTTTCACCAAGTGTCTTTTCAGCTCATGTCAGCCAGAGACTTATTTCACTCTCTTACCAGCTTCAGCTGACGTCTCTATAAGATCTTTTGCATTCAATCACAATGCATGTTTCGTACCTTAACAGGTTTAGGTAAGAGGCATTCCCTGTCTCCTTCCTGAACAGTATGATGTCTGGTATTAATACTTGCACATACAGTAATTGCCTGAATAAATGAACACAGCATCACCTACAGTCAACTGGAAATTGTTTCCAAGATTGAACCAGACTCTCTTCCTGGTAGGAAACAGTTTGTTTCAGGTGTACCTTTAAATACATTCACATGTGAGCATTGTTTAAATCCCAGTTAATTAAATGAACTTATCCATGGCTGACAAATCCATGACATTATAATCTGAGTTTATCAAAATTATTGAAGGCATCATAAACTTATATTTTTTATTCTAGTTTATGCCAGTGTCAGAATCAAAAGCTATTACCTGTATGTCTGAGTTACTGTTTTTTTCTTCTTTTGTCAAGTTCATAAACCAGAGGCAGAGCTTTTACACTGGGTCTAAGTCGAAGCTTCATAAACTTTAATCACATCATGACTGTAACTATGTGGATCTCCTCAGCTACTGTGATGACTTTGCTAAAAAAAAAAAGAAAAAAAAAAGCCATGCAGCAAAGTGGGTGAATTTTGGTCAATCGTGGGTCATGATATTCAGGTGCTGCAATATGTCTTCTTACAAATTCAAGAACTTTCACTTTAAAACTGAAGTAAGAAAAAGCATCAGTACAGCTTGTGTCCACAACCCCCAATCAGTAAAAGAAAACAACGGGATTAATTACCATTTAATGTGTTTAATGTATTAAAGCTGCTTGGGGTAAATTAACAGCTTCACATACTTTGTTTCTCATTAGCAGATTTATTTGATAGGCAATCTGCCAAGTCACTAACAGGTTCTCAAATTGGCATCCTGACTGAAATCTCTGATTAATGCAAGCAAATTAATGAACCTTGAGTAGAGCACTTGGCCCGTTTCTCTCCTGAATGAATCATTGTTGGAGATCCAAGCTAATTCTGAAATGGGGATAGTTGAGGTCTGACACTGCTGGAATGGGAGTTTAAAGTTGTGATTATTTATAGTCTTGACATGACACCCACTCCCCATATATTGGTATTTCCCTCAGTCAACAGAGCTCTGTTTGGGGAGCTTTGTGCTGTGTTCAGCAGCCAGCTCCATTAACTGCAAGGAGCTGGGTAGCATCCTTCACTGTACCTCCAGGAATTGCTTTCTATGCAAAGTAAGAACAGGAACAAGGATTCTAGGCACATAAGACAAAAAAAAATGCTTTGTCATGTCCTGGCGACAGTTATGGAGGATGTCCAACACCTTGTCTGCATGTGTTCCCGTACTTGTGCTGAAACAATGACCCAAGTTGTTTGATGTAGTGATTTAAAATCCAGAAAATGGAGCTTGTGTAAGAGATAATACTAAGAGAATCTGAATCAGTATCAGGTGCCCCACGCATCTGAAACGTAATGGTAAATCTTATATTTAGCATTTCTCTTCTTTTGCCAAAGTTTAACTGGAAGCAGCTACTTTTATCCCTTTAAATGTTGATCCCATCATTTCAACAGATGAATTATTGTAATCATCCACCCCAAGTTCGGTTTTCTTCATTGCATTTTCTGGCTCTCTGTTCCCAACTGTGGAATGTCACACGACCTCTCTGAATGGGGAACAGGTGACAGTAAAGCTTCCCACTTCTTGACTTAAAGCCAGTGTCTGTGTTGTTCCACTAGATTTCCTGCTGTCTTCTTCTCTTTTTTCCTTGTTATTTTCTGACTTTGATTTCATTTTTCTTTTCCCTACCAGTCCACAGAGCCACATACAGCTGAAAAAAAGCAAACAATGGTGTCTGTCTTAAACAGGAGCAGTTTTTTGCTCGTCATTTTAAAAGGGAGATGCCTGTAGAAGGTCATGCTGTTTTGTGGACAACAATCTCCTGTGATTTACAGAATAACAAAAAGTCTTGGTTGACAAAGTTCCCTTCAGTCATGCAGAGACACATTTTAAAACAGCGAGACTACTGTCAGCTGGAAAATTATGACTAGTTATTATAACTACTTTAACTTGTGAAAGCAGCTGTTGCTGGAGACATGATTGATCTGGTCGCAATATGAAGAATATATTTTAAAGTGTTTTTGGTGGTTTACATTTGACACAGTGTAAGGAAGGAGTCCCCAAGTCCAGTCCTCACAGGCTACCATCCTACCATTGTTTTTAGAGACATTTTTGCTCTAAAAATGTCTGAATTCTCTCACCAGCATTCATTCAGCTCTGCAATAGCGAGCAGTTTATTTGGTCCAGGTGTGTTTGACCAGAGATGCATTTGGGGATGCATTTGTTATGTAAAAGTAAACTTTTATTGTTTTATGTATCCTCAAATTCTATTGGAGTTTTAAAATTTTTTTCGTTGATAATTTTTACTCTTATCTTGAAATAAGGATGTAATTCTTCAATTTTTGCTCAGTTATGTTGACGGTCAGCTAATAAATGCTCAACAGCAGACTTGCTTATCAATTCGATTTTATTACATTTTCATTCCATTTGTGATATTTTTATGTCGCAATTGTCAGATCTTGTAGTCTCAGAAAATTTCAGATTTTTTTTCTCAGAGATTTCTGTCTTGACAATGCCTGCTGTAAATATAGTAAATCCATGCCTTTAATCCTGGAAAAAAAAAAAAAAAAATAAATAAATCTTGTAAATGTACGGTATAACTTTTTGACATCAGAGACTATCTAAGTTTTTTCTCATAAATATATCTTTTAATTTTTTTTGTTTTTCGGGGTGGATGTTTACTCTGCGGCTATTTTCTTTCATCTATAGTAGCTCTGATATTATGTAGTAAACACATACAGTAGAAGAAAAGAACTAGCTCCTCAAATGAAAATATCCAAAGTGTTTCTTGAGTTCTTTTAAACAGAACCAGTTCTTGTCTCAACCATCCCAGATTTATTTTGTATTCTTTCGTTAATTTAGTTTGAATGTAGGTGCAGGATTATTCACCCTGGAAGCAAAAATCTACTGCGGTCAAAATTAGTTGCTTTTACTCATTGTGTGTCTTTTCTTCTGGGTAACAACCTGCAGGGAATTGATTTTGTTTTCAAGAAGTCACATCTCTGTTTGAATTAAAGCTCATTCATCTTTTAAAATCTTCACACATTCTGCATGGTTCCTTCCACCACAGAATGCTGTCCCACTAACAAGTAGACTCATGCATTATTCATACTAGAGGACTAATTACATTTTTGTCTGTACAGATGATTTCCCCCAGGTATTTAGTGTTCAGATGAGTGTCTTCATGTAAAATACAGTGCAGCTGAACAGAACCAGAAAGCCTGTTGCTCCCCTGAAAGGGATCTTAAAGATTAAAACGCAAAGTGTTTATTACGACCTTCATTTTAAGGGCTGGATAAACACTTGTCCTATTAAATTTTATTTCTGTTTTATTTTCTCTTTGATGTCTTTTTTATTCAATTAAAAGCACTAAGTGTGCAATAAGAAACAAGAACTTAGTAGGAAGAGTCCATCTTATCCTGAAAACAATAAAACATGAGTCAGTGATGTTCACTGCATGGCTCTCGGCTGCATAGTCTAACATAAAAATGTCAAATTTAAATGCCTACCGAGAATTCTCATTATTGTTTTTGAAATAATAACGTCTTCATGTTAAATACCTGTTTGATTCTGATATTAGCTAACTTGTAGCTTTTTTCTCTCAGTATTAGCATCTGCACCAAAGAGTTGATTTATTAGTGCACATTTGACAACAAGAACTTTCTTAGACCAGATTTGTTTTCTTGTGGCCCAAGAAAACAAATCTGGTTTTGTTGTTTGCTTCAGTGGAAAACATTTGTAACGTATTTCAGAATTTACAGAAGGCTCAAACTTGTAAACAATTGTTATATAAAATCTTGCAATATTTGGAGTTTTATTCAGTAACTGGTGCATTTTTACATATATATAATAAACATGTAATTGTTTTTTTTTGTTACGCTAATCTATAATAGTTACATATTATTATTTGCTCTTGTAGGTGGAACTTTCTCCTGCTCCTGTCAGTATGCTCAGCAGTACCCTCTGCAGAAGACACCTACTCTGCTCAAGGTAAAACACCAACACCTCAGGCCCAAAGCTTATTTTACAGTTACAAATGTGGCATTTAGGGAGTTACATTAAAGAAAATAAAAATCCACAGGACCACTTCCTGTCATTTTTATTACTGGTCTTTATGGCAAACATAACTAGCTTGCTTGTGCTTTTGGTTAGTGATTTTTATTCACCCATATAATGACTATTATTGTTAATTTTCTTCAGAAATAGCAAAACTATCTCCAAAATTATCCCATTTTCATTAGATTTTAATGAAAAGATTTTTTACTGAAAGGAGAGAGGATTTAGATTTACAAAAAATTGCATTTTATTTATTAATTTTAGTAACTGAATTCAGTAATTGCATATACACTGTAAGTAAAGTGATAAATTGGATGTAAGTGAAGTCACAGCTTGTCAAAGCTTTACATTTGTATTCAGTCTTTACTGCTCCTCTCACTGTCTGACTATAATGCCTCAAGGGTTTGGATTTTTCCGTCTTGCATTGTCAATTCTCCACATATCTACTGTAAATCAGATGATCCCACGCCAGGAAAAATCAATCCATCATAATGCAGGGTGGAGGAATGCACAAGGTGGAGAGGCAGCCTGTCTTAAAGTCTGAGACAGGTTAATTGGGATCTTGTCTGAAGTTGCCAACAGGCAAAGATACCCTGAACAAATTATTATTGTAAATAAGAATTTATTAATATCTCACCTAGTTAAATAAAGGTTTAAAAATAAGACCTGATTTGTGGTGTGACAAACTTCTCTATCTGTGCTGTGGGACATTTTCCTATGTGAAACATTGTTCCCGGTGTCTCTCCTCTGTTTATTGTACTTTCTCTGTTTTGTGTCTTCCCCTGCTGCTGAAGCTCTGCAGCTCAAACTGAGTTATTTTCTGCCCTCTTCAAACACAGAGGACTAACACAGTTCCTTCAAAAGTATGGGCAGCCCTTGAACTTTTCCTGATACTTCGAAATAAAATATTATATAACCAAAACCCTTCAGAAGGCACTTAGTAATTATCTGTGCATTTCTACGCTGTATACACAGTTCTGAAAGTTCTCAGAGATTTGTTAGAAACTGTTCTTTTCAAAACAGCATCATGAAGACTAGGGATAAAACAAATACAACGTTGCCATGATGAAACATGGTGGTGGAAATGCTTGAAGTTGATTGGAAGATTAAATCTGACTTGAAGTAATGCAATGAGTTGTTGCATGCATGGCAAAAACGAACAATTTCTCTACTTCTAGGTTAACAAGTTGCAGTTATATCATAGTCATATCACACCGAAAATAAGAACTCTCAAGTGTTGCGAACTGTCATAAAGATATCCGAAGAGAGCTGTCATGTAGAACAAACCTGGCAAGGCTACGAAGTAAAAGATTTTAAAGGCACTAGGAAGCAAACTTGTGACAGAGGTCTATGAAAACCACAGAGCAGCTGCCAAGACACTTATAAAGTGAGGAATTGCAATGTTCAGGGTGACAATCATAGCTCTGCCCAGGAATAAGCAAAGTAGCAGAACAAGAAAAACTCCACATCTGAAGAGGTGAAAACTTCGAGCCGCATGAATTTGCTAGCTAATGGCACATAACATGCTTCTTCATGTTGTCTTCCAAAATAACCATTACCCACATTTTTAAAGTTAGTGAAGAACTTCCATCAGAAGTTTATGTCTTGAATGCCCTGCACAAAGTTCTGAGTTGAGTCCAACTAAAAAATCTGTG
Source organism: Alfaro cultratus (assembly GCA_903066825.1). Lineage (NCBI taxonomy): Eukaryota > Metazoa > Chordata > Actinopteri > Cyprinodontiformes > Poeciliidae > Alfaro > Alfaro cultratus. The sequence goes on along the minus strand of CAEFZX010031384.1, from coordinate 125,301 downwards.
GGAACTAAAAATGAAAGGCCAGGCCAGAAAGCCGTCAGAGCTGAAGGAAATTGGGGCTTTTGCCAAAGAAGTATGGGCTGGGATTCTTCAGGAGATGTGTTGAAAACTACGACAGACTACTACAGGACGTAATCCAGCAAAAACACAAATATCTAAAAGCATCATCGGACTTAAATGTTCTCTGTATTCTCATTCCCAGGATTGTTGTGTCAAACATACCTGACCAGCATAAAGAGACTTCAACGTTGCATCAGTTTCACCTAATACTTGGTATATCTGGTATATTTGCTCATATTGGTTCTTTAGACTTAACAACATTGGAATTTATTATATTTATTTTTTCATCGTGCTTCCAATGTGAGATCTGTGAATTGTTCTTTTCTCAGTGCCAAAATGGAACAACAAACCTGTCATTTTTTATGCTTTTTGGGGCTTTTGCCAAACTGTGCATCACCTTTGACATATTTAGCATAAATTCTCCCTACATTTGAAGTAGAAAAAGAATGAACAAGTAGTTTTTTATATACATATCTGATTACATATTGTTTTAATAAACTTTAAATGCTGGTTCTTTGAATCCTTGTGCTGTCTTATGCATTCCAAGTTCTTGCCATTCATCTGGACTGCAGCTGCGTTCATCCTGTTGAGGAAAAGCAGAAATGGGATCATGAGTGTCTGTGAGACGCCGTATTAATGGCACTGTGGTTGATCAGCATCCAGATAAATAATATAAAACATGTCTTAGCCTTAGATCATGATTCACCTGTTAGCACTGTGTGAAAATAATATTGGCCATTGTCTTTAAATGGTAACAGAATGAACAAGACTTGTTGCCAATGTTTGGCACAAACCAGTATTTAGACTGGTTCGTAATAAAATTGCTTAGGATCTCACAAATTTATTTAAAACAAAAGCAACAATTATTCCAATTAGTGCAAAAAGAATGTAAAAAAAAAAAAAGACATTATTCCACTTAAGCTATAATCAATAACAATTTTGAATTTATTGCAGAATATTTAGAAAAATATATATAAATAAAATAAACACCAGCTAAATGTTTTTACATCAGTGTTCAGAAAGTCATCCTTGTTTTCCATTCTGGTCCTTACTGAGTAAAACAAGTTAAACAAGCTGATGTTGTGGTCAAAGTCAGTTGCTTAGTACTTCTTGTAACTTTAGGATTGAATTGCCGTAAGTGTGGCTGTACATTTATTTCAATTGCACTGTCCATGCTTTGGGAAAAATTTCCAGTCAGATGTGTCCAATTACTTTAATAAACATGTTTAATAAAAGATTTGGTAATTGAAAGTACTGTGGCAGGAAATGGTTTAGTGAGAGAAGGAGAAAGACATGCATCAAAGGTCTCCAGGTCAGTAACCAAACCCTGGTTACTGGTTGGGTCCTTCAAGGACTAACACCATCTGTAAATGGGCTGCCTGCTTTGCCAGTATGCCACACATGCAGTAGTACTGAAATGGAAAGAAATGACATCAGACATAGAGCTTTTCAACCCGCAAAGGGTTTTTAAAGATACTTCACACACACATTCACTCATCGCAGCCTTCTTAGGTGAGATAACCTGAGTGGAGGGCAACAGGTGGGGAAAGACTAGCACACTGTCAGGACACTGGGTTATTTGGTTTGGTTTTGATCTTATTTATCATTATGTCTTAGTTTGCTTTAGGTTAGCCCTTCATGGTCCTTTGATTTTTATTATTTGAGGTATTTAGTGTTATTAGAATTGGCTCTGATCCTTTATATGGATCCTTTGAATTGACTTTTAAAAACAGGAATACTAAGTATTAGCAGTTGTATAAACATGTCTTTATTAAATCTTGGCATACCACCATGACTTTGTTTCCACATTGTACAGTTATTAAAAATGCACCTTAAGTAAAAAAAAAAAAAAAAAAAAAAGTACCGCATCCAGGATGGTTTACAAAACACAGACACTGTCACCTAATGAAGTTTATTCTGCAAATATCTTCTGGTACTCAGCATGTCTGACACTTCAATTACAGGCTCTGAAAACTTCCATTATTATTTTCTTCTTTAATTTGCATGGAGTCTCATGGAAAAAGGAAGATATTCATCTGCTGAGAAATTATTAATTCTGAAAGATGTAACAATAGGTTTGAGCAGAGTCTGGTCATATAAATCTTAACAATTTCTTTTCTTCCCAACAGGAGTGGATATTCTCTATCAACTGGAGCTTACAAATCAAAGCAGAACAGACAATCCCTACCTGAGGACAGACTCGCCTCACACAGACGTCCCTCTGCCTTCGAATATCCCAGTTCCTGGCTATGGGGTGGTTTTCGACTCAAACTCCCTATATGAGATCCCAGCAAGCAGTCTGTTCCATTCAGAGTTTGGAGTTGAGTTTTCTTTTGTGATTAGCCTGAGCTCCTGGCGAGCCAACAGTGCTTTTGTTTTTAGTGTTACAGATGGCAGGGACAGACTGCGTTTTGGCATTCAGCTGCTGCCACAAAAGGTAGTAGTCTACACTGCAGAGAAGTCCTCCAGCTACTTCACCCACAACTGGCAGGATGGACAGCAGCATGCTTTTGCTGTTGGTGTTCGAGCACGTTCGGTGTCCTTCTATGAGGACTGTGGAGCAGTGCAGCAGCGAGAGCAGACCTTGGAGAGGTCACAGAGATTGGGAGAATCTGGCAATCTCTTTACTTTGGGTAGGATGAACTCAAAGGCAGCTCAGTTTCTTGGTCAAGTCTGCCAGTTAGATATCTATCCCTCAGCTCAAGCTGCTTCACACTATTGCAAATACCTTAAAAAACAATGCCGGCTGGCCGACACCTATCGATCACCTTTGTCACATTCTAGTTTGGATTTTGAGGCTAATGACCATCCTTCTTACCCTTCGACAATGTCCACTTTTGGAGTAGCAGCTACACATCACGTTTCTAATAAATTTACAACAGCTGACAAACTGTTAACAAGTAGTCAAGTTGACACACAGTCTTCAACGCTGAGCCCAGTGACACAACTACATCCAAGGGAACAAAGCCACATTTTCACACTGAAACCGTCAACCTTCTCAACCCCGTTTTTGCTTGAGCCTAACGGCCCCACACAAACAACTCTGAGCGGGCAAGCATCGGACATTGCTCACAGTAGATGGATCACCACTTCACAAAGCGAGCTGGCCAAACAGAGTCAACCCAGGGTAGAAGTGAATCATTTGGAGAACAGTACAGAGGAAGAGAGCATTTCAGAAGATCCACATGTTTTTGAAGCTTCTCCAGCTGTTACTTTTCCAGTCTGGCAAAGTCGGGGGAAAGAAGGACTCAGGAACTCCTTCAGGGACTCTGGCTTCAGGCATCGACAAACTCATCAAGTTCTGGAGTCTCGTTTGAAAGCCAATGGCACTACTTTGTACAGGGAAAACCAGGTGGACACTGCAGAACACCATGCTTTGGATGGCAGCTATGAAGACACAGACTATGGAGGATATGATTACGGATACGAGGAACCAAACATCTTTTATGAGTATGAAGATGGTTTAAATGGTCCCAAAGGAGAGCCAGGTCCTCCGGTAAGTGAATAAATGTGTGATTTATAATTTTTGGGATTTTGTAGAGTTTGGTTTTACCACTTCATTGAGCACCAAATGCAAGAAAACCTAAATTTGTTATGTAGTTGTAGAATGAACTGATAGCTCTGGCGGCTCAGATGGCCACAACAAAAATGGGGAGGACACAGCAATCTGCCGGCGCCACCTCTGGATCCAACTGGGCCTGGATCTTCTCTGGGTCTGGTTCTTGCTGTCTGCACCTGCCTCTTCTCATGAGTGGAACGGCTCTCCTTAAATACAACCCAGGTGGCCACAAAATCAGAGGCACTTCCCAGAATCGAGGACCTTAATTGACAAACAATTTACCGGCCACATAGCACACACAGGACCACAGCAGGGGCCGTCACAGGCATTAAAGCCAATTTAGCATAATTGTGTGGCCCCTGGAATAGCAATCTGGTCCTCGTATTTGTCTCAGATCTTGTCTTATTGTCCTTTAAATGGACATAAGTGATCGGAATAAACGGCCAACCAGAATAAGCATATGTCTTGTAGACGCCACAGTTGGAATATTCTGATCGGAATCAGCTTGATTGGAATGAATTGTAAAGTGAGGTGGTTTATGCTGATTGATCATTTGAGCAGTGTGCATGTAAACACTTATTCTGACTGTGGCAAACTGACCTGACTGCAAATATGTGCCATATGTCTTGGACAGAGGTTTAGCAGCCATAGTTGGAGGCAACACAGAACTTTGAAGGATATTCAATTCCTCACGCTCTGTCATCGTGTGACGCAGGAAGACCAACAGCATGGGCTGCTTAGCTTGTAGCTTAATTATGCGGTTCAGTAATGTCTCAGCTGGTACTAGAACCTGATGTGGGTCCGTTCTGGGGACTCAGAAGACTCAGAATGAGTTTGTTTTTATGTTCAGCACAGACAGAACAACAACTACTTCCTCTGTGTTTTCTTAGGGAGGTTTTACAACTCGGTGCATGCCAGTGATTCTGTTCTTAGTAAAGTCTGGTGCATGTTAACACTCATCATGATCGGATTAACTGATTTTGTGCCCATATAAATGACACATTTCGACGATATAATCTGAGTACATTTCAGTTCAATCAAGGAATCTTGCACATGTAGACATGTTGCCTTCTTCCTGCGACCTGTATATTTTCCTCGTAATGTTTATGATGTCCTGACAAACTCTTGTGTTCTGTTTTTGATCAGTAAATTTCAGGATTTCCCCCCACAGAATAGAGTTCCTTCCTCTGTTTAAAATAAACCTGTATAGGAAAAATATAAAGATCACTATCATTTTGTCTTCGAGACATTTCTGACTTTTTTTTTTTTGAAAGACTTTAATCGTTTCACTTTTGGGATGTGCTTGGTGTGGTCTTGCAGCTGCAAATAGTCGTTTTCTATGTTTATATAGTAACTGGTCTTGTTTAATTTTAATTTTTTTGTTTATTTATTTTTTATGACTAGTCCTGTCTCGGCAATTCAGGCAAACTGAATAGAGAGAAACCGATTTCCTAAATGTGTTTTCAGTTCTGCAGCAGTGGTTATTGGAGGCTAGCCTTTTCTTGTTCCAACAGCTTTTTAGTCTGTGGGAAGAATTTGACCTTGTGGTTTCTGGGATATTAATGACCATCTAATACAATTTCCTTTCACATAATGATCACAGTCGGGGTTTTTTTTTTCAGACTTTCAATTCTAGTAATTTGCACTTTTGTAGCAAATTTTGAATGTTATAATTATGGAATTTGACAGCATTTCTTATGTAAATTTTGAATTTTGTTTCTGAAACTCCTTTAGGTCCATAAATCCAATTTGGATCCAGATAAGGGTCCAAATTGCTAGATATGCTAGATTTTCAGTTGCTAGCTCACTGAAAAGCTAGCAACTACTTAGTCATCATCAACGGAAAACTCTTAATAGACTTTAGCAGGCTAGATTGAATTTGTTGCTTTCCACACTAGTAAATAATAATAAAACCTAAATCTGCATGTACCACAGTATGTATATTATCTCTCCTTAGAAATGAAAATGCAACAAATTTGAAGATATAATAAATCCAAAATGAAACGGGATCAAATAGTTGTGTTTTGACCATGTGAGAGTTTCTGTTTCTCTGACCTGCACTGTTGTGTAGGCGTGGCGAAGATTCACTGTTTCCATTTCTCTGCATGTGGGAGTTTGGAGGAACAAACATCTGTTTCTTTACTGATGTCCCCTTAGTGATCATTCACCACTCTGACTAATATTGTGAATGCACAAGTGGAACTTGTTGGATTCACTAGCTCGTGCAAAACTTTAAATATCAATTTAACATTGAAAATATAGAATATAGAACATTATACAGACTTTGTTCTTCCCCTTTCTTCTCTTTCTCTACATTATTTTATGGATGTACTACATTAGAACAACAATATTTTTGTAGTTCAAAGTCACAAACGTCCACATCAGGGCAGAGCTGGGAAAGTCCATTTAAACTACTAGAAATAACATAGACATGAAGGCTATAAATATGACTTCATGTACATGCCTTGTAAATATAATCTTTTTTACCTTTGTTTTGCTTCAACCACAAACAATAATGTATTTAACATGAATTTTATGGAATAGACCAACATAAGTTAGTACATAATTGTGAGGTGAAATGAAAAAAATTTATTGTTTTCACCTTTTGTTACACAATAAAATTGAAACGGTTTTGGTTGCATATGTATTCAGACCCCCAGTGTCACTATTTTGCAGAAATACTCTAAGCTAATCTTTTCTACCAGTTTTGCACTTCTAAAGACAAAATAGCTGAACTTCTGTCCAATTGAACAGAGAGCTGTCGTGAGCATCAGATTTTACAGATTCTCAGTCGGATTTTCTGGGCTGTGATTGGATCATTTTAACATCTTAACATGCCTCCAGCCTATTAAACTCAGCCCCAGTCACTGCTGAGGTTCTCACACAGACAACTTTCTTTGTACATAAATTTAATTCCTTCGTGTTTATGTTTGATCTGTCAAAAACATCAAAATACAATACACTGATGTGGGTGGTTGTAAGGCAACAAAAGTTCACCTTAACATTCACTGAACTTTTTTGATCAAATCCATCTTTAGAAATCTGGATGCGGACATCAGCGTTGGGTTCGTCGGTATGCGATACTTTTGTAGATCTTGTACTTTTGTAAGGATGGAAGCATAAAATTTAAATGTTTTTTTTTCTTAGCCTGTTTTTACTTATTTATTTTAAGCCTAAATTTGAAATTTTTTGATAATTACAATTAGTGATGAACATGTAGAACATCAAGTGTTCTGAACTGACTAAACTTTTGTTGGCAGGTAAACAATCAGTTGTCTTAGTTACAAAGACAGCTACATAATAAAATATGTTTCAAATATTATGATTAAAAGCAAATGATATATGTCTTTAAAAATGTAATAATTCTCATTATTTCATTAAACATTTTCAGAGTAGTTTATAGAAACTTAACTTGGTGGGCTTCATGTCAACAAGACAAGTGCTGCGTACAAAAAGTTATTTTAATCTCACTGTCTCATTAGTGTCTACCTTACTTACAGTTCAAAAATAAATCAAGTTTCTGTTGAGCTGTAGAATTCTTGCATAAGTCTGGAACATGCTTATGGAGTGCTGGGCTGCAGGACTGCATGTTATTGCTTGCCATTAACACACACGCGCTCATCTTTCTTTTTTTCCCCCGCTCACTCCCTTTTTCTATTGATGTTTCTTTCCAACTGTCTCAATCTTTCCCTATCCTTGTGTCTCCGGGGTTTAGGGTCCTCCTGGTCCTCCTGGTTTACCTGGTCCTCCGGGAAAGAGAGGTTCAAGGGTGAGTCATTCATGCATATATGATGGCAAACTGCCACCAGTGTGTAAAGTGGATATAATTCATCACACAGGCTGAAGCTTACTGACATCCAGATATGCAAGATTTTTTTCCATCATTATGCAATCAAAATATTTTAAAGGTGAATTCTGTATTTCTGTCTCTAGGTAGTTTATATGAACACAAAAGCAATACATTAAAAAAAGCATAAGTGTTGGATTAAATGTGTTGCAATTTGAATGTTTTACTGTAAACAGAATTATTGCATTTTTTTTGCGCCCTGACGATAATGTTGCAGTTTTCCTGACCTGAGGGTTGCACATTGATTTAGTGCAGACTTTTCTGGTATTTTGAATTGCAGCAGTCTGCTGAGCTGATTTGGAGCTGACGAATCAGATCAGTCAGTGCAGATGTGTATGCGTGCGTGGGCGTGTGTATGTGTGTGTGTGTGTTTTTATTTATTTGGTTAGGCGAAGCTGTTTCTTCCAGCTGCTTACTTTACAGGAAAAAAATGTAAACACCTGGAAGCAAATAACAATACATAAAGCTCAAACCCTACTATCCAAAAGCATGTGGCTCTATATTTCAAGAGTTTAACATATTATTTGTAAAACTGGCCTACCTGAAAAGAAACAGCAGTTACTTTTTATAGATAGAGTTGCCGACACATGCTTCTGTTGTTGCCGTGACTGTTGCTAGGAAGCTTTGTAAGCACACATTAGGATGAAATAATTCATGTAACTCAGGAAACATTGAACTACTGATGAGCATCAACATTAAAACAACCATACTGTACCAGCCGCAACCAGCAGCTGCATATAAACTAGATACATCTTCGCTCTGATCTTCAGACTTCTCTTTAAGCAGATGCCAAGGCTGTCATGATGCAATGTTGCAATAACGCCGTGAGCCCCGAGGGACTTCTGGAAACCAAACACAACACAGCGTGTTGAATGGATAGGTTACGTGGACCCATAAATGTCTATTAATATGATCACTTCTGGTTGTTGCTCTACCTCAAATAGCATCTTCTTCATGGATCATTTATCAGAAGGAATTTTCTGTAAATCGCTACACTGTATAAGCATCTCTGTAATGCTTTAAAAAAGAATAAAAGGCTTGAAGGGAGAGAGGCTGGCAGACAGGAAAGCATGTCTACTACTAAAAAAGAATAAATAACTTGGCTCCTACAAAGCCTACCCTAAGCCCCAAAGGCAACATCATAAAGTAAAACCAGAGTGTAGCTTGAGATCATTCTGAAGTGAAAAGCTATTAAGTGTTTTGTGGCTGACTCCTTGATGTCTGATTGTAAAAATTATCCTAGTTTGAGCCTATGAATCACAGCGTACCATTTGATGTGGGCCTTTGTGATGAGGAGCAGACTAGTTATAGTTTACTTTTAATTAGTCAAAACTGGATTGTATACGTTATTGTCTAAAGTTTACTGGATTGGTCTGCAGAACTATTGTAATTCTTGTTCTAGTTTTTATAATCTAATTTATATAATCTTTGTGTTTTAGTACATGCTCTTGTGCATAGACATGCACAGATCAGAATTTAGTGGTTTTTATTTTTACACTTTTATTTTATTTTTCAAGAGCTATGTGTTGGAATATGTAAGAAGAGCAATCTGTTATTGTTTCTGTTGGGAGGAGAGTAAACCTCACTCTACTGTGTGAGATAGCAGTTATGGTAAAACAGGATTTAACTATAATTTTAAAACAAAAATAAAATTGAGCATGTTATAGCAATGTGCATGTGTATTCTCACAGAAATGTAGCCAATATTTCCAAACCCAGCATCTTTCCTAACAGACGGAGGTTGAAATCATAAAGCGATGAAACAGAACAACTCAGCTGCTCTCTGTACTGTACATCCTTTCTAAAGTATAAAACATTATTTATACTTTACTCTCTCACAGCCTGACTGAACAGACACATCTAAAGATCCAATGGAAAAATCCGGTTTCCTATAATCTCCCTCACTGACACTGAAAAGACAAACGTTGAATTTTCTTTCACCTGTAACAGTAATTTTATTCAAGGATGTTAAACATTTTCTTTTATCACAGCATTAACACAATAGCAGAAGAGTTTGACATGATCTTTCTACCTGTAAGATTATGGTAGCTGATAAAACTAAACTAGCTGTTTAAATTAATCAGACTATCTGCTGTGGTAAGAATTTCTCATTCAGCTGCATAAAGGAAATGTTACTCATTTTGATTGCTTCAGTTTTTATAAAAGAGTGCTGGGGCGTCTTAGATTTTTACACTGCTGTTATTAGTGTTATTTGCTGTTATTAGTGTTATTTGCTGTCATTAGTGTCATTTGCAAGTGAAAAGTGTAGCAGCTCAGTATTCTTCCTGTCACTCTTCTATTACATAAAAAAGCCTTTAAGATGAAAGAATGGCATCACAGAAAATATTTGAGATTTTAAAATTTTACCTATTTAAAACCTCAAAACAATTTAACTATGGAGTCCAGGCCATACCTGATTCTGGTCCTTTTCTATATAGATCCAATGTAAAAGCTTCTTAATAGAACAATGATACCTCACTTATGTTGATTTCATCTACATAATGAAAAGAATTAATATGTTATATTATTTTCTTTTGATTTTGGTCTAGGGTCCAACTGGTCCTCATGGAAAACCTGGACAACCTGGACCACCGGGGCCAAAGGTGAGAACTGCTCTACAGTAAGAGAGAGAGAGAAGCTCCTCACTGTTTGTGCAAGAAAATAGTAATTTTTTCACACAAACATACATCCTGTGGGAGACTTTCCATTATAATTGCTGCTTCACTGAAATGTGAAAACATGAATAAGCCCGAAATCTCATCCACTACAATGAGGTATTCATACACTACAAAGTAAAATACAAGACTATGTATTATAGATACATAAAAGATTAACGGTGTTTTAGTGTAAATCATGTCAACCACTATACGAAATACACAGGACAATAGTTTTTGTGAAATTAATTCCTCAGAAGCCTTTGTATTCTCCAAAAAGCTCACAAATGTCAGAGCAAGGCTGATGCAAAATCAGAGAAATTTATTGCATGAAAAAGTAAACAGCCTAAACAAGGTGCAAAAAACCACAACCCTTATTTTCTCACTGTCTGATATTAAATCAGGCTAAAAGTTTCTGTTTTCAGTGTGTGTGAATTAACAATATCATTTCTGTCAGCTAAATGTCAAAACATCTAGAGATCCTTAGGGTCAGAAGTTCACAAGCATTTCTTTATTATTAGATATAATTTCCTGTATGAATTATCTCAAACATTTTGCCGGACTTTCCTCAAGCTTTCACCATGAACACTTCCAGGATGCACCCAAGAGACGGTGAGGATCAAGTTGCTCCACTGAAGCGCTGCGTCTGTATCAGGGAGATGACGTTCTGATACAGGGAATGATCCTGGAACTGCACTTTCAGATGCACATCTCTTAAATTTTACTTCTGTAACTTTATGTCACAAATTTTTGACTTTATAGTCTCAGAAAGATACAAACATTGCAGTACAAGTTCCTGGATCTTGATGCCTCTATTTGTTTTAAGTGTTTTTCTGCTGCAACACAGCAGATTTTCAGTGATTATCAGTCTTCTGCAACACTTGATGGCATGATGAGGATGTAAAGCAATTATTAGAATAAGGTGTACCAGAGCAGATCCATCTAAAATATGAAGAACAGTGGTCCCAATGACAAGACCAATGGTTCTTAGCGATTCATTAGACCACATTGTGGTGATGTCAGAGGCTCATTAAACTGTCTCATAAATCCTTCACTCTAACAAAAATGTAGACACAGTTCTTATTGTAGTGCAAATGAGTTCAATTATGGCGACTGACGAGATCAACATGCTGCTCTCTGAGGAGAAGAGATTGTGTGCAAGTGGAATTAACCCAGACACAACCAGATGTTGCTAGCAGCTGAGATAATGAGGCAATGTGTCGTCATTGTGTGACAGAAAGAAGAAAAACTTTGTTGATGGAATAGATTATAAACCATCAAGAAGGCAGGGGGTCTAGACCTGATCGTGGGTTCGATCGCACAATTCCAGTTTCAGCTTTTAAGCCACACAGTTGATAAAATAAATAGAAAGAAAGAAAAGCAGGAAACATGTCTGGTGAGTTTTCTTCCAGTGTGGGGACAGATATGTTGGTACAACAATACAAGGATGTGGGTAGCCTCAACAGATGTTTGTGGTAGCAGTTTTCCTAGATAGTTGCCACAGAGAGGCTGCACCACACAATCAGTGGTATATGAAGCAAGCCATGCTGCAGGCAGAGAAATAAAAGATCAGTAGGTCTTCCACTCTAACATTGTTAAACAGATTTATCATCACTTTTAGTTTTAAACGCAACATAGAATTAAAAGTAGGAACTATTAGATGTTTTAAATCCTGTAAAATAAAGCAGCGGTACTAGATGGTTTTCTTCTGAGTCTTTTCTGACATTTTTGATTCATCTAGGCTTACTTGGCTCAGCTTCACTCAGTTGTTGTGTAATACTCTTCCACCTGCTGACTAGCTGTTCCTGCCAGCTGAACGCCCACATTTATGAAGACAAATAAAAAGTTTGTCTAATACCGTAGTGACTAGTTGATAAGTCAGTCTGACTCCCTGGAACTCAAGCAATAAAGCAAATAAGAGAGAGTTTGACTCAGTTAGAGAGACTATCACTCACTGAAATATGCGAGCAGAGGAGTTGGCTGACTGCATGATATGTTCAAACAGTCCACTTTGTACTTAAAAGAGCCTGTTAGTGTGCTTCATGCATTGCTGACTGTTATTCAAACAGGACAGAGTTTTGGTTTTTGGGTTGTATGCCTCGCTGGGAGATTGTCAAACTGTGGTAACATGTTTCTCAGAATCTGGTTGATGTTAAATTGTTCTTGAGGAATTTCTGAGCCCTGGAAGGAAATATGTTTAAAAGGTAGGGGGTCGAATAAACATGTGGAGTAAATAAGCACAGGTATTTCAGAGCAGGCATTCAACACCTGGTAGATGTCAGTACATTTCTTAATAGTTTTGGAAACATTGTGAGATAAGTTATGATAACTTGCTTAATGTCACTATGTTAAGAGTTAACATAGTAAATAAGAGAGCAGATCTTTTTGCATAAATTTGCAGTAGTTGGAGTTTTATGAAGTGTGTGGAGGTCAAAAATGCTCCTCTGGTCTTCAACTTTTTCCCACTGTTCCTCGAAACCAGCTGACATTGTGACCTTTTTTCTATTCCAGGGTTCAAAAGGAGACCCAGGTCTTTCTCCAGGCCAAGCTTCGCCAGGGCAAAAGGTAAAAAAAAATCTTAGATGAATATTAAGAGCAAATACATTTGTTGACACAAAGATGAAGAAAAGCAAACTACCGAATCAATAACTTCATCAGAGAAAGGCACTGCCCCATAAAGAGTTTGCAGGCTGCATTTTGTCTGATCCCTCACCTAGAACCTGTTTGCCATGGGTGAACCCACACAACGCTTAACTGCTTTCAACATTGGCCTTAACTTATGTGAACTTTAACTAATCCATTTTCATAACCAAAACAAGCTTACCCTACAGTATAATGCAAGGTAAACTTTTTAACAAGCCAACACAGTCTGACACAAACAGCAAATGCTTATTTATAACACATTGTTTCGTGTTAAGTATTTACTTTGTTTGATGCTTTACTACTTCAGTTTTTGTGTGTGTGTGTTTTCTCATTTTTATAAGAACTTCTTATTCCTTCATTTAACATTTCTGAATCGCGCCGCTAACACTGATCTGTGTGGCGTCACCACAGCTGTTTTCTCTTATTGCGTCACTCCACCCTCGTCCAAACACCATGAAAGTAATGATTTTCCTGAGCAGCACGGCTAAGTATCTTGAACTAATTACATGCATTCTGATTCCATCGAGTTCAACACTTTCTCAAAAAAAGGTGTTGAACAAAAGAAAAAGAAAAAGAAGAAAAAGAAATTACCAGAAGTTATTTTGCCTTGTAATACTTTCTTGATAGCAAGACATTAAAGTTGAATTAGTTACAAACAAAATGTTAGTTGTGTATTTATGAGGTGTCATTGCAATGTCATATTGATGAGGGATTTCAAACATAAAACCTTGAATATTGAAATATTAATACGGTACATATTCTGCCTCTTTCTGTACTGAAGGGGAAAGAAGTGTTTTTAATAAAATGATGCTGTTTGGAAAACGAAACCCTCTGCACTCTGCTCGGGGTTCCCATTGGCCACTGTGTGCAAAGCTAGACGACAGTTAGAGACAAACGTATCACTCAAGCTGCTGCTGCTTTAAAGTGACAGTCATGCTGTTATTTCATTTTAGACTGGGCCTTTCACCTCTTCGACTATTAGGAACCAAAAGAGATCTCATAATGACTGACTGTATTCACAATGTCTTTCTTATCGCCACGGTTGCCGACTTCTCTCTATTATTTTAACAGCCAAAATCATTCCCAGTTTGTTACTTTGATGAGAAGCAGCATTGCTTAAAATACATATAACAGATGGAGAAACACTAACTTTAGTGTTATTTGCTATTTTCTTCAGAGGAGTTTTTTTGGTTTTTTTTACTAATGAGTAGTACATTTTACTCTTTTAGCATTTAAGTAGTCTATGATTAAAAATAAATTGCTTTAATTAATTTGGTGGCAGTACTTATGTTGTCACATATATGAATTTATACAAAGGTATAAAAAATATTCTCGATTTTTTCCAAAATTGTTAACAAAAATCCATTGAAAGCAAACCACAATAATCTGGAAAAATGGGCCCAAAAAGAAAATATCACCAAAGACAAGAGATTGGTAGCTTCTCCAGAGTCACGTCCCCTGCTTCCTGGTGTTACATCATAACCAGTCCTCTCCCACAGCCACTAATATAAATCTCAGCAAAAAAAATAAATATAACGATTAGCAACCTAAACATATCTAAGTTGCTTACTAAATGTGTTCACCCATATTAGCAAACATCTTATAGTGGCATTACAGATAAGGGGAAATTATAAATAACTATACTGCATAAAAGAAACTAAAGTAAATAAATACTACCACTAAGAAATAGTGGTAGGTTTAATTTTTGCTTGGTTTAATTTTTACTTGTTTTTTAATGTTAACTTTATGCAATTTGTCTGTGTTTGTGTCAACAGGGTGACAGAGGTCCACCTGGTTCACTTGGGCCGAAAGGATTTCCAGGACCGCCGGTAGGAATAAATGTGTCTGGTTTTGTGTGTAATGCATGAGCTGCTATCAAAGTAACAAAAACAGCCTTTGAATGAGTAAGAAACTTTGTGCCTGCAATTCAGGTTTAGTTGAAATGATACAAATTTAAAGGTGTATATTGTTATTTCATGAAAATCTGATTTTATTAGTCTTACCTCTTCAAAAGTGTTCATACCCCTTACATTTTTCCACATTACAGCCACATACTGGCGTATTTTATTAGGACAAGTTAGACCAACAAATTGTTGCACATTTTGTGAAGTGAAAGAGAAATTTTTAATAAAATTCAGAAATATGTGGGGTACATTTGTATATATCTCTAAACATTAGAATCAATACCAGCTTTATTTTGCCAAGTTTGCCATTCCATCAGCACTCTGAGCATCACCAGCAGTTTTTTCTTTCTTGTAAATATGTAGATATGTAATGTTTTTACAAAAGTAGAAGAGAATCCAAAGCAAACCAGCGGCATCATTAAAACAAAGGAGGACACCTGACAGACCAGGGATAAAGTTACGGAGAAGTTCAAAACAAGATCACAAGTTTTAAGAAGCTCTGTTCATCCAAAAATAGAAAAAAGTGTAGCACAACTTCAAATCTATAAAAACGTAGGTGATTGGTAATGTCCTCCACAAATCAGGTTCTCTTCATGGAAGAGAATCTGAAAGAAATGTATTGTATGTTAGCCAAAATGAGACAAGATAAGCGTGGAAGATGGAAGGAGCTAAATGCAAAGTAATGCACAAAGAAAACCTGATGGAAGCTACAAAAGAGCTTGGACAAACTTGGAGTTTATGTATATGTCCTCAAAAGGTCTAGTCAAAGTCCAGGTATTTTACTGTGAGGTTGTGGAAGCTACAAAAGAGCTTAGACAAGGGTGGAGTTTATGTATATGTCCTCAAAAGGTCTAGTCAAAGTCCAGGTATTTTACTGTGAGGTTGTGGCATAGCAAAATGAGATCATTTCAAATGATCACGTTGCAAGACACAATTTCTTAAAATATTTGATTTAGGAGATTGTTGCTGTAGTTTTTGTCTCGTGTAGCTGCTTGTGTCAACATGCTTTATACACAGTTGACTCAGATTGTTATCTGTGAGTGTGGTCAGTGTCTGGCTTGAATGGGTTTAGTGTTGAAATTGTTTTTGGCTGGGATCACCTAACTTCAGATCGGTTCTGATGGTGATGACAGCTGTGTTATTGTAGTTGGTTCTTGTGCCGCTCACAGTCCTTCCAATGCAGCTGCTTCAGTAATCTACTACTGAAACTTTTATATGTTCTCTCTCAACATAGTTTACATTAACTTTGACCCCTAGGAGACCACACTGGTGTTTACCCTCATTAAACCTAATATGCCCACCACACTCACTGTGTCGTATCAGCACATTTCAGACGGAATGACTGGCTCTGTGCTTTTTACCCCCATGTTCGTTTTTAATTCAGCGTGGAAGTTCATGTGTCACAAAATTTAAAGCACTACATGACAAGTTGCTCTTATTATTCCAGAAATAAATTGACCATAAGGATTTTTTGTTGGTCGACAATTACGTCAAAACAAGATAATTGGCATAGACTAAAAATTAGCTTATAAATTATATATGCTTATAAATAGTTTATGTAAAGCATGTGAAAATGGGTTATGTTTTTTAAAATTGTCTGTAAAAAAACCCGGCATCACACCATAAATACACATATAGGGACTTGACTGACATTATGATTCAAAAATATCTTGACAATGAAGTTATTTATTTGGTAGTTTTTTTTTTTAATTCATCATTTATTTATTTTATCTATGCTGGAAATGTATTATGTTTAATATTCTTTTAGTTTATTCTCTATAATTTTGTACAAATTGTGGCATTTTCTAGAATATTTTCTTGTCTCAAGTCATCTATCAGCATTGCATAAACAATAAGGTTCTTGTAGAACACACCTGTAGACTGTTCTGTGATGTTTATCTTTTTAAAAGTATGCAAAAATATGTTCTTGTTCTAATTTTGAAGGGTCCTAAGGGTTATCAAGGTTCACCTGGCCTGCCAGGGGAACAAGTAAGTAATCATTTTTAATTCAGACTGAATTCCAGTTTGTCCCTTCGGTTTTCTGTGATTGCAGAATCATGGAAATTCACGCAAAATGAACAGTTCCCTGCATTTCTTCGCACTGACGCACAATTGTGACTTAACACAATTGTGACTTTGCACAATTGTGACTTAACACAATTGTGACTTTGCACAATTGTGACTTAACACAATTGCTAATTTTCCACAGAAATGGTCAAAAACATCGGGTTTATGTGACTGCTTACTCCCATCCCTAGGTGGCAGCATTTCTTACTGATGCTAAACTGCTGCCTCATTCTTATTTGATATCAAGTTATATTTTGTGATGACACTATTTAAGTAAAAATGCATGCAAACACTTATTTGTTTGCAAACTCTCAAAGCTCAGGCATGTTGTGTGAATCTAATCTTGCGCAATCCAGTCAGTGCTTTCTTTTATCCTCAGTTTAAATCCCACTTTTCCTTACTGGAAACACCTTCCAGGTTGTCAAAATGCTAACAAATGGGGTTAGTTTAAAAAAAACAGTCAGTAAGAGGGGCTGGGTCGGGTTGGAGCTCTGCATGAAGCAACAGTTAGCAGACGGTTTGTCTGGACTGAACAGTGTGTGTTTTATTCTTGCAGACAGCAGCAGCAGCAGAAACCTGTGTTTCTCCTCTTTCAGTTCATCTGTTCCACCTAATCTCATTCATTGTTCATTCACGTTCCCTCTCTTGTTCTCACTCTTTTTCTTACTGAAGGGCATACCAGGACCTCCTGGGGAGTCTGGAGCTGCAGGTTACCCTGGCAGGCAGGTGCAGTGAAAAACACAAGAAAAGTTTCTCCATGAATCCATTTTACAGCAAAAAGTCCCTGATATCATCCGCTCTGCTGTTCTCCACACTCATTACGCTCTCATTTGCTTTTAATTTAAATGATTTGAATGTCGATATACTCTCAGGTTTTCATCCAGCTGACAATAGCACTTTTTTGTATATAAGTGTGTATTAAGGGTGGTGAGAATTACATTTTCTGATAATGAGGATGCCTGTTCTTCAAAAATGTGTCTTGTTGATCAAAACCTTGTTTTTCTTTTAGGGCTTAGCTGGGCCACAAGGTAGCCCCGGACCTAAAGGTGTCCGAGTAAGTAGCTTTCCGCTCCCGTTCTGCCCTCTTTTCTTCTACAGCTTTGGATTAAACACTTCATTTCCTGAAGGGATCAAGACGGTTTCAGGTGCTTAACTTTGCTCCATAGAGAAAGATCAGGATAAAACTCACATTTTCATCATACCGCCTTAGGGGAGTCTTCATGTGAGGGCTAGTGTGACATCGGGTTGTCACTTTGAAGCCTCACTTGTTCTTCTAACTGTAGTTCATTCTTCACAGAGGAATGCCCCATAAACCCCCCACCCCAAAAAAAAACAAGGAAATCAAGGGAGGAGAAGAGGATGGAGGTAAAATAGATTAGAGTAAGTCTGAAAGCAGACAGAGGGGATGGCTAAAAGAGCTGGTGAGAGAAAGGGATTTTATGTGGAAAACTGCAACTGGGAGAAAGAGGATAGCTGGGATTACAGTGTCAGGCTGAGGTTGGCATGGGGAAAAGGACAGAAAGAGCTTTGATGAGGCTAAAGTGTAGGAGAAAGAGACGTGGTGAGTTAGAAACACACTGACATATGCATGGAAAGAACAAAGATGATACAGAACATTTCTGTGCAGCAGTTTGTCAAACCATTGTGTATTGCTTTCAACGATGTATTATTTTCCTTTTCTGAAGCATTGCAAAAGTATTCATACCTCTTAAACTTTTTGTAACAGACCAACACAATGTACCATATCACCGTAAAGCGGAAAGAATGTGACAAATGCATGCACACCTGAAGATCTGAAAAGTGTGGAGTGTATTTATATTAGGTTCTCTAAATAATATTATGTGCAACATATTGCCGTCACAAGCTTCCTTGCTTATAAATATAGTCTATCTTTGTATAAGCGTGTGTTTTTCTGACTTCCCATTCAACAACGCCCCAGAAGTCGGAATTCCTATTGGAAAAGTAAGAGTTCACAGAGCAAATCTGTCTCATTATCTAATACGTCTATTATTACAGATAAAATGGAGTAATGTGGCTGATATTTATTAGTACTTCTGTGGGGTTGTATTTCAGTGAACCAGTGCAAATATTTCATTTGTGTTTGAATGCATATAATGGAAAGAAACATATTGATAGTGGTTCGTAGTATCCTTTATTTAGCGCAAAATCATAATTTTCTGATTAGCAGCATGATAGCACTCAGCTTAAGTATCCTGTTTATGATTTGCTATGTCCCGAATTGGAGGAAGGGTCAGCATGTGGTTGCTGATCTGGTCAGATGAAACATTTTTAGCTTTTATGCACAATGCTGCTGCTATTGCTATGTAGTAGGATCTCAGTAGAGTTAAATGCAGAACAATTGTTGAAGGAAATGTGTTAAAGGACACAGAAGACTTGAGATTAGAACAGAGTTTCACCTTCCAGCAGGGCAATAAACTTATACACATAACTGTTGCTCCCATGGAATGGTTTAGAATAAAAATATACATGTGAAAGAGTGGCCCAGTCAAATCAAAGAGCAAACATTTCATAGATGTGCAATGCCGAAGACATACCCCAAAAGACTTGCAGCTGTGATTGCAAAAAAAAAGGATTTTACAAAGTATAGATTCAAGGGTGCTAAATACATAAACGAACCACACTTCTTAGATTTTTACTTGTTAAAAAAATCAAAAAGTTTCATGTCTACTCACAAATCTTTGTGGCTTTGTCTTTAACCGTCACCAAGAATCCCAATGAAACAATAACAGTTTTTTGTTGTAAGGTGAAAAGCTGTGCCCAGTGATGTGGGTTTTTTCACAAAACACTTTATGATCATATGAGTCACTGTTGGCTGCAGCTGTATCCTGCTCATTGAAGGTTTACGTATTGCACAGTCGTCATAATGTGCTTCTAATGACTAATCTGAGGATCATCGGGTTTAACGGGCTCATGGTCCGTTAAACTAAATTATGTAAAAGCAAAAGCTCTGGAGCAAAATATTCTTGCTTTTCTTCTTTATTCATTTTCCCTTTATCAAAGAAATAAAAGAGTGTTTTGGGAAACAGTCCTGAAGTGCTTTGGAGATGAAGCGTTACTGATTATTTATAGGCTTCCCAATACATGTCACAAAGGACTTCCAGGAAGAGACAGTTCCTCTGTAACTGTATCACTTTCTCAGAACAACTATTTTATTTTAGGCATTGTTTCATGGTTTAAAAATTACTTTCAAATGCTCATAAGTACTACCTTTTAGCATCAGCCAACAGCTGTAAAATCAAAATTGTATTGCTTTTAAATAATCATTCAATTTTAATTGAAAGAATGTGTTTTGTTAATATAAAACAGGTTTATTTTATATCTGCAATAAAAAAAAGTTTAGTTTTAATTTTTTCTCAATTAAATATTGTTTAAAGGTATTCATATAATGTGTCCCAATGTTATGATATGAAATTGTTCTTTTTAGGGTTTCATTGGGCCTCCTGGCGTTGCTGGACCACCAGGGCTGGAAGGGGAGAAAGTAAGTGTACTATGTTTTCAGTAGTGCATGTTTCATACATGCATTAAAATGCAAGGTTTTTTCACAATTTGTCAAGAAATCAGACTAAACTTTTGTCATTTTTAAGGTAAATTACCACTAGCCAAGTCATTTCCATTTGTTAACAGCCAGAATAATGAGCAATAGCATGTTTTTAGATGTTGTAGTTATTGTTTTTCTAAAATTCAGAAACATGTATTAAAATTACTAAACAGGATTGTCAGGTTCATTCACAACATTTTAGATAATTAGAGACACCTGAGGATTTATTTTAAGGCAACACCTAAAATAGTCTGCTTTCTTTTGTGACATCATAGAAACAGCTAAACAAATCTCCTAAGATATCAGGAACTGTGGTATAATTTAATATCCCTAAAGTGGGATTAATTGTTCAGATAGTGATTTAGCAGTACAAACAAAATGGGAATGTTCTGTTCAGAAAAGAGACAATGGTGGTGCAACATTAAAGGAGTAAGGACATAAAAGCCCAGATTGCACTTTTGTAAATGCTTTCAGATGTTTTTAACATTTGTAGCGATGTCTTGTGGTCTTCTGAAAGTGAAATGGATGCCTTTTTTGTGTGTTTTTTTTTTGCAGTCATTACATTTGGAGGAAAAGCATAAAAAGTCCAAAGAAAACATAAAACGTAAAATAAAAAATTAGCTTGATGCTTGAAGAGATGAGTGTGAGCAGTTTTTGAAAAATGATCATTGGGTCTCAACATGTAGCGGCGATGGTTATGAAAGCTCTGTGTCCTTCTGTCCTTACCTTGGTATGATGCTCAATCAGCTGGCCTTAATCACAGGGCCAGGAATATGCTAGAAACCAGGACAACGTGAAGGGCTAGCAGCTATTTCAAAGTAGCTGGGCTGGAACTTGGTCATGTAAAGCTCTGACAGCGAGAAGCTTGAAGCTTGAAGCTTGAACCTAGGCAGGCAGGCAGGCAGGCAGGCAGGCAGGCAGGCAGGCAGGCAGGCAGGCAGGCAGGCAGGCAGGCAGGCAGGCAGGCCGGTCGGTCGGTCGGTCGGTAGGTAGGTACACTACAGTTCACACAGTATATTACAAAATCACTAGAATACTAAATTAACACAATTACCAGATCAGCATTACTAAGAGATAAGAGTACTAAAAAACACTAGAATCCTAAATACTAAATTTAAGACAGTTGCCAGATCGAAATTACTAAGAGATAAAAGTACTAAAAAACAGATAAATATGCTGTCCTACACTCTGGACCAGCGTTCTGAAAAACCTGTTTGATCCGTAAGGAGGAACAGAACTCCAAACGTTCTGAAAGCTTGTGGAAGAATACACAAGAATACACATACTCTGAATTTAAAGAACGTTAAAAGAATATCTTTCATTTTTTTATTTTGGCATTTAGGGAATAGAAATGATTTTGGTAATACTAACTGACCTAATTAAGGAGATTTTTATTCTGATTTAATATCAGACAGTGAAAAAGCAGAAGGTGTGTGTTTTGTATGTGTAAATATCTGCTTATAACTGTGTCAGAGTTTTTCTACAAAACTTTACTTATGTCATCTTGTACATATGCATAATGATGTGAATAATAGGATAATTGAATTTTTTTGCCATATCAAGATATTTCAACTTAATCAAATTAGCAGTTTAGACACACATTACATAGTGGGGTTTTATTCAAGGTGTTGTGTCTGATTTGTGCTTGGAAGTCCAGATTTCCTAGTTCTAAGTCGGAAAAATATGATATATGATATAATAATAATACAAAATGTAGTAAATTCAGTTTTAGTGTAAGTCTACTTTCCAGAGTTGCACATTTATATATGTTTGACTTATATAGCAGTTCTTAAATGGATATCTCTGCAGAAGTGATGTGTTTTCCATCCATCCGTTCATCATCCCTGCATCCCTGCAGGGTCACAGAGGTCTGGTGCCTTGGATGCTTTGATTAACTACTTGGTATTATTTTCTAGGGCATTCCTGGTCCTGTTGGAAAACCTGGCCCAAAAGGAAGACACGTAATACAGTTTGTTCTTGATCTTTTTTTTGTACTTATCTGTTTTTAGCTGTTTGAGGGTCAGAGGAGTTCTCTCTACATTAGTCTGGGAAATCCAATAGATTGTTGGACTTAAAGTGAACACATTCTAGAAACACTAGTGGAGCAATTTAGATCCACAAACGTAACCTGTGTTAAAATAGGTGTATTTTGGTACGCACAGGTTTTCTAGGGCTTAAATTGGAAATAATTCCTGGTATATTGTAAAAGGTACAAATACATTTTCTGGGTTTGGGCTATTGGTGTGTTTTATGTATATATTTTTAAACAACTAAGCTAAAACAGCCTGTTTTAGTTTAAACTTTCATCTTAAACATAATCTTCCTCTTAGTGGCGTGTTTGCTTGTCTTTCCCTTATTGCATAGTGGCCAAAAGAAATGTAGGTCTCATATATATGGGACTTAAACTGTTATTTATACAAAAAAGAGAGGAATAAACAAGGTGTGTCCTCCTTTGTAAAATGAATATTTTTACTTCTGGTATATTTTCTGCTTCTTCCACAGGGTGTGGTAGGAGACGTCGGAGAGAGGGGGCCACCTGGTCCAGATGGCAGCCAGGTGAGAACGCTAATCTTTGAAGTACCTGTGGATTGGAATTTAAAAATTTATATATTACAAAACTCAGGCGAAATGAAAAAAATGCTGTAAAAGTAAAATGCTCCTTTAATACTCCATTTACTCTATTGGTTTCCTGCTTAAGTACCCAACTGCTGGACTGAACATTATTTCTCCAGTTGGATTCGAACTTTCACTGGACTGGATTCACATTTGTTTCTGCTTTTATTATCTTGCATTGTAGGACATTTCTTTATATTGCAAAATGTGGTATTAAAATAAGCAATGATAAGTTTAAAGTGTGCACACTTATCTTTATGTTTGTTAATGCCCAAGAAGGGTCTATTTACAGTTGAATGCACAGAATATAACATTGTAACGTATCAAAAGCAGTGCATTTTTGTTTTATTATTATTGTTCATTGGTCTTAGTGGCAACAGAAATCAAAAGGAAAATACATAATCCAGGAAAATAAATCTTTTGAGATTAATATTATATGTATGTTTGTAAAATGTTTCTGAAAATGTCTTGTGCTATGATGTTTTAACAGGGGCTTGTTGGTGGTTCTGGTATTACTGGCTTTCCTGGTTTGAGGGTGAGTTTGATATCTGTCTTGTTTTCTTCACACTGGTACATTTTTATAGGTGAGATTGAAAGACACCACTGAAACCAGAAACTTACATTGTATAAAAATTGTAAAAACTTTTTTTTATTTTCATGGTTTAACATTAAATTAAGCTGAACTCTCCTGTTTTGGCTCAGTTATGATAAACAGAAATAGTTATTTGCTAGATACCAAAATTGTAAAAAGATAATGAATGTCTTTTGTATATTTTTCATTAATCTTGTCAAATTTAGAAGCTAGAAGCTTCTAAAGCTAGAAGCTAGAAGCTAGAAGCTAGACGCTTATATACACTAAAATTCCTGTGCCAGAATTGTGAAGCTCAATAAAATCAGATTATCTTTGGGCAAAATCTCTAAATCCCTTTAGGAGCTTCATTCCAATAATTATATACAAGTAAAAATGTCAAATCAAATCAATCCTAGAACAAAGTCCAAAAACCTTCTGAAGATTCTGGTTGAAGTCGGTGACAGGAACAAGCCATTACTCCAATAGCAAAATACTGAACCCTCAATACATTCTGAAAGTGAATCAACCTTAATTTTGGAGACGTGTTCAGGGGTCTGATGGAGCTTGAAATGAGAAAAAACTAACTCAACTGTGAACTTCGGGGGTGGCAGCATCATGTTGGTTGGGTTGTATATTTGGAAGTGCGCCTTCTTTTCATGAGAAAAGAAAATGAGGAAAAAATATTGGGACATCTCTAGACATCAGATTCACACATGAGAGCAAGAGGAACACGGAGATCACGCCTTAGTGGGATCTGTAGAAGTTCCCACTGGGTTAACGATGGATGAAAATGTACAACAATTAGAATTTAAACAAGGACAGAAGACGGTAGCAACACAAATTGGGATTTTGGGGTCATCACATCTTCATAACAACCAGCACCCATAATGTGCATCATGAAGCTGTTTAGGGTTGCGGTTTCCTGCAGGCTGATTGGACAGAAGAAGTCCAGAGTTCTCAAAAATGTGAGCTGTACTCATGAGCGTGTTTGCTAAGGGACAAAATATTAGTGTGGGTGGAGAGGTTTTATGCATATGCATTTGTTTGAATAAATTCATCCTTGTGTACACAATTCTTGTTTTCAAACTAAAAAATGACCACAGCATACTCTAACTATTTGTAGCTCCCTATTTAAGTTATTTCTGTAGATAGAATGAGAGACAAATTGTTTTCATAGCGTCCCGCTCTAACAAGTTTTATCCGTAAAATACTTATGGCAGATAAAATCAAAATAAACTATAAAAAGATCATTTATGACAGCATATTCCAAGCACACTGAATGTTGCTGATTTATTTTTCTTTGCTTTCAAAGCTGCACAAGTTGCCAGCTGGTTATGAAGTGCACAGTTAGCACTAGCATGAGTGGGAGAGCATATTTCAATGATGCATTGCTCTTCAGTAAAGTCCAGACATCTGCCCTCAGGTCACAGAGTCAAGACCAATTCATCAAGGAGATACTGAGATAGGAGAAAGAGGCCAAACTGTTTGACACTGAGAATATAGAGAAGTCAGTGGTGAAGTCAGAAAAATATATATATACAGTATATGTGTGTGTTTGTGTTTAATAGGAATCACTGGAGCAAAATCAGTTCATAACTAGTGGAAAAAATACTAACAATAAGGTGCAGCTACAGTTAGATCATATGGTTTATCATATAAAGACTAACAAAGGGGATACTGCAGTCATGGTTATGGAAATATACAAAATGAGGAAACTAATTCCTGGGAGATTTTCTCAGGTTTCAGATGTAAGACACCAGTTTCATGTAGGTACCAGATTAGCCTGTTTATAAATCATATTTGGAGGCTCAATTTAAATGCATACATTAGCCTTCATGCTTACTAGCCATGATAAAAACATGACTTTATTACAATAACATCATGTCAGAGTAACAACTTTGTTGATTGATATTTTGAGACCATTTAGACATGTTTATCAGAGATGCCAAAATGGATGAAGGGTTCAGTATCAATGTCAGGCACCGTTTTTGTCACTAAAAGATGTTTTGACAGCAAGTTCTCTTCCTTGAGGAGAATGTGCTGAAAGTGGATTTTGGGGGTCCAACTCCACTTTTTGGTTGTTTTCAATCCAAGCCTTTTGGTTGGTGTAGATGTTTGAGCTGTGAGTAAGGAAGTCCGCAGGCTCATCCAAAACAGATGGATACATTATTAAGTCAGCTTATTTCTCTGGGTTCAAAAAATATGTTTGCATTTGTGTAGCCATAAGAGTTGAAGTAAAAGTTGTGGGTTTTTTATCAAAAGCACGTGAATTTAGTTTTCAGAGTTTTTAAAATGCAAATTCCGTTATTTTCTTCTTCCAACAGGGGGACCCAGGGCCAGAAGGACCACGAGGGCTGCCTGGTATGGCAGGACCTCAGGTAGCTTGATCTAGTAAATATTTAACTTAATGCTCTGTTACTTAAGTACTGTGTTTTAAAAAAGTCTCATTTGGTAAAGATAAGACCTAAGACATAAATTAGTAACAAAAAACATAATATACAAATGCTAAACAATTACCGCAATATCAACTTTATTATTGATCGTTTATTTTCTAACTTTTTTCTTTTCTTATGTTCTTTCTGTAGGGCCCAGCAGGACACGTCGGCCTGCCCGGATTGAAAGGTGATAAGGTGATTTAAATATTTATATTATTGTTGTGAATATGTGTGTTATATTCCATTAGCTGAGTTCATGTAATTACACCGGTTGCAACTACCCTGTTGACAGTTTGATACACAACACAACTTCTACCACAAACTGTGACAAAAAGGCCAGAATAGTAAAAGCGCAATGAGGGATTGGAGCAGCAAACCAAAGCTGATGTCAAAGTGAATTATTTGTCCGGGTCAAAACCGCCAATGTGACATCAGACTGAAACACTTTGACTTTAGGGTTTTATACAAACTATTTATGTTTTAGCAGCTTTTTGCAACAAGTCGATTATATGTATTCAGATAAATTTGTGGGATGACTAAGGATTGAAATAATCAAAGTTTAATTGTTATAATATAACTTGCAGTGTATATATATATTCCATGTTAGAATTGGGTTTATTTCTAACCTGTTGTATTGTGATTACTATGACAGGGAGTGTTGTGTTATATCTTGTGTGATACTGTAAAATCTAGGGTGAAGTGGGTCAAAGGGGAGAGCCAGGAGAGATGGGCTACCATGGTGACAAGGTAAGAAGTGGCAAGTTCTAAAACTTTTGTCACTTATGCCAAGATGATACTTGTGCCTTGCAGTCATGAGCGGTACGGTACAGCCCAGGTCAGTGTGGGGTGGTATGCTTTTTGATGGTCCGGTGTATTCAGGTTTCCACAGCGGACAGGCGGGGTTAAAGCCAAACAGCAAATGTTGCGCCACATTAATGCGACGACAAGCGGTGATGTTTTTCTGTCCTCCAATCAATGCACTGTGATGTGTGACACCAGTAGCTCTGCCCTAACCTTACCATTGTTCTATGGACCTACAACTGAAGGGGTCCAGGAATGGTGCGGTACAGGTCGGTTGTTTGTGCTGCTTTTACTATGGAAACAGACAAAGTAGTGTACCGAACCGCACTGACCTGTATCAAACCGCTCTTGGAAATGAGATATATTTGAGACATAAAATCCAATGAGATGTCTGCAATGAAACTGCTTTGATTTGTTTGTATTTATATGCATTACATATCCTATAGAAAACCTAAAAATATGAAAGTCTTTGCAAAGGTCATTAGATAAAGCACATGCAGACTTGCATTCTGCTGTAAAGTTGCAATCTGACACAAAGCAAAACCAGTTGAAGATGATTGTGTTTGTATGTTTTAGGGTGCTGCTGGTCCACCTGGTCCTCCTGGGTCTAGAGGGAAACCTGGACCACCTGTAAGTTCCAGTTCTCCATGGGAGAGAGGGTTCGTTAATTGTTAGGAAATATGTTTAGTCTGGCAATTTTATAATATCTTGGGACACTTTTTACTGGTTTGACTTAGATGTGATGAACAAGGTGACATGGCTACAATAATTTTGTTTTGAAACAGAAGTTTATTTAAGAGATGTCCTAATTATGATGTTTGTCCTTAAAACTGATCCAACTCATTTAACAGTCCCATACCAAGTCCTAGTCTATTACTTTCTTAAAGTTAGTAAATTCAATACCATATATGAGCTCCAGCATTTCCACCTACCCAAGATATGATTTGTTTCAATACCCTATCTAAATAATGGCAGATCCTGTCATTGTGTCAAATATGAAAACAGCATAAACATGCTGCAGTCAGATTAAACCAGACCCTGATGTACATAGAGACTACAAAACCCACAAACACAATGCTTTGGTTTGTAAGATGCAAATTTTATAATAAGTGTTACACATGATCTTTGTCCAACATCTAGTAGTGTTGGTGAAAAGTGTAGCAGTGAGTGACTTAGACAGGGAACAGCAACCACTTATATAAAAACATTATATTTTGGGTGAAATACACTCATATTCCTGGTGGAAATTATGTTAAGGAGTATTTTGTTAGCCTCTTAGCATAACTGACTAAGCCATATTTTTGACGTTTCAGAAAACAAGAAGAAACAAATTTTTAAGCAAGCCTAACTTAAAGGAAAGACTTAGGCAAATACGGATTTTGGACTGCAACAAGTGTTCTGATAGGCTGAGGAGATTGCAAATAGGCAGGGTGATATAGAAGTGTAAGGAGGTCAATATTATGCAGAGATCTGGCCAAAATATGACTAAGGCAATTATGCAATGTGGCTAAGG
Organism: Alfaro cultratus; assembly: GCA_903066825.1. Lineage (NCBI taxonomy): Eukaryota > Metazoa > Chordata > Actinopteri > Cyprinodontiformes > Poeciliidae > Alfaro > Alfaro cultratus. The sequence goes on along the minus strand of CAEFZX010031384.1, from coordinate 97,079 downwards.
ACTTCCCAAAACTATAATATCATTTTGCAAGAAATAATGTGTGACTGTTAGAAATTGCCCTCGAATAAAGCAAGAAAATTAATTTGTCTTCATAGGAGAGCAGGTGATGTAATTGTAGAAGTTGAGTTTTGTATGTGATTCCCAAAGCCATCCTGAGAATCTCAGTCTAATACCTTAGATCAGGACATCCATGGTTTATTTGTTCACATTATAAACGTACCTGGTTTTTTAATCACGACTAATCGGAAAGATCACTGCTGAAAAAAGTGGCATCATTTTAAGGATACAAAGTAGAATAGATTAAGACTTCGGAGTAACTACTACAAAGAGGACTTGATGTTCAGCCAGGTTTTCAGAAGATTTAAGGGATTTAATTTGATGATGGAAACCTCTATTCTATTTCTGTGATGAAAAATGTCATCACTTTATTGAATATATTTTTACTACCTAACCTTTGTGTCAATGCAGAAACCAAGTTCATTTTTCTCAGAGTTCAATTCTGTCTGTTTGTTCTCTAATTTCAGAGAAATATGAATATAGCTGTGCTCCTTATTTACATTTGAACATTGTCATATTCAGCGTTATCATGTGGTGATACATATATGTTATATATACTTTGCTTTAAAGGGTAGAATTGGAGAAATTGGGACACAAGGACCACATGGGCCACCGGGACCAGAGGTAGGAACGATATACATGTTTTTTTATATATATTAGTGTATAGTGCTGTAAATATGTGATACATATTAGGTACAGCACACTTTAATTTATGAAGTGAGAAATAATAGCAAAACTAAATTCAGACTGTTTTGAGTACATTGAATTAAATATAGCTCTATACTTTTTTTTTTATTGTTGGAAAATTGAAAGAATGATGATATAAACAAATTCTAGTAAAATGTTAAAGGAAATTATTGATATCTTTAAAGTAACTCCTCCGCCAGTACTGAGAGTTATTTTTCAGAGTGTTGTGGTGATCTTTGAAGAAACACCTGGCAAAAGATAGAAATTTCTTTATTTAAAATTCATTGCTGCATGGTAATGTCATAAAGTGCGGTGTGGAATGCGGTGAGGCAAATGCAGTAGACCCAGGTTCAAATGAAATGAAGGTTTTAAAGTTGAGAATAGTCCAAAAAATGTCCAACAACCAGGCAGCACGGCTGAGCAGAAAGCCAGGGCTCAACACCGGTAGCAACTGGAGGCAACGAATGGACAAACGACACTGAGTAGATGCATACGATAGACATACGACAAGGACCCGATGAGGATGGAGACACACAGGTGGCGTTAAATACACAGAGGGTAATCAGGGAACAAGACACACCTGGGAATAATCAAGGGGAGACAGGACAACACGGAGACTCAGAAAAACACAGAAACCTAGAAAAAAACACTCAGAAAAACACAGATCACAACAAGTAAGCTTCGAAGCATTACTGCTATTGTTGCTTCTGTGGGCTCCTGTCAGTCCACACCACAGTGATAGTTTGTTCCATTAGTGTTGGCATAGTTACATACCCAAAAGGTGAGAAGATGCAAATATTTTTTTTTCCTATAGAAACATTTTTCCATGTTTTTTTTTTCCATGCTGAAAGAAATGAATGACAGAGTTCAGGTTAAGACTAGACAATGGCACAGTGAAAGATGCTGAATAAAGAAAAATGTATTGTGTGTCTGTCCAAACATTAACAGCATACTGAATTTGTTAAGTCTTCACTGTTCTGTGTTGTGGGATTGGGTCATAAACAATATATTGATTTTCAAAGCTACCCTCTTTCTGGATTCCAGTGACCATAAAGGGAATTCAGGTCTAATAATACTGGCACCATTCATATGCAAGACAGATGGCTTTATACAACAACAAATGAGAGAGAAAGATAACAAAAACCTTCATGTTTTGCTTAAAAAGAGAGCTCAACATCTGAAGTTAGCTTCACCTAAAAGTATCCCATAGAATAATTCCATGTTAAAATGTAGGTTCAAAAGGCAGAGTTCAATCCGCATTCAAAATCAAGTTTAAATTTAAAATAAAATCAAAATTTGAACCTAATTCCAATGCTTCAGTTTCTGCAGCTTATTAGTCAGATTATTTTATTGAAAACTGGAGGTATTAGTTCTGGATAATTAAAAGAGCCAAAGGTTTGTGCACCTGTCAAGTTTTATTGATATTGACAGACTGCAAATAATTGAGTAAAGAATGACTGCAGGATTGCATAGGGACATTTTTGATAAAAATCTGAAGATGAAAGTCGTGTGGACAGGCAATAGTCTCAAACACAAGGCCAAAGAAACTTAACTGGTTTCAAACAAAGGAATCAAATCTGCTAGAATGGATACAAACACCTGACTTGAGTCCAACATAAATCTTCTAGATTTATGTTGTGTGGAATAATGTGCCAAAAGTTACACCTGAGCATTGCAACTAATTCCTTCATACATCTTTAAGTTGCCAAGAAAGTAACTTGAAGATGTAGTTAATAGATTTCACTGCATTTAGTACTTATTTGCTTTGTCATTCTATTTTCTTATCCTTAATTCCATTTGTGGATTATTTTTACTTTGATTTCTTTGCATGTGTGGATTACTGGGGTTGTTGCTGACATCTGGTTTGAATTTTGTCATCTGCTCCATTTGAAACATTTAGACTGAGCAAAATGATGTGTTCAATTCTGATTTTCCCCGCTGAACAACTCAACCACTAGAGTGCACCCAAGTGATCAAGAAATAGTTCTTTGATCAGTCAAAACACTCAACTAACCCTGTGCTGTGTCAGCCATTTACAGCATTTGGCAAACTAAGTTAGCAAAACGTCTTAGCATAGACAGAGCATCTGCGTAGCATAGCATGAGAGTTACATCATCGAGCCATTGGCACATTTACATAACTCTTAGAGATATTTAAAAACATGCGGGTTCATTTAGAGTCTCTAAGTTACAGCACCCATGTTAGAAAAGTTTTTGATCTGGAGATCACATCACACACACTACAGTGTCAAACACAAAAGATAATACTATGGAGAGTATTATTCACCAGAAGCTCTATATGTCCATGTGTTAAATGAAACCAAGCTAGATACATAATCATGTGATAAAGGGATTATAATTAAATCATTTCAGTTTCTTATGGGTTATTTTGTTTTACAGGAACCCTAGCTTTGAAATTATATCAACAAATGCAGCTCTAGATTAAATATTGTGCCATGGGTTATTGTGCCATTAAAGTTTTCAATCTAGAAAACCTTAATGCAGGTTAGAGCAAATAGAGTAAACTCTCTATTTGGCATTACAGTATTTGTTTATACATAAACTTTGCAGAAGACTGTTAACAGATTTTGGAAGCTTAGGCTACTTTTCAATCTGTCAGTGATCCTAACTAAAACTTGCTATTTTTAAATGGAGTATAAATTTGTCCAAGCATCTGTAATCTCTTTAATACTTTTTGTAAGGGGTTTCCTGGAGACATTGGCGTTCCAGGCCCTAATGGCCCACCTGGACCGAAGGTAGCAACTCTCAAATCATCCACAAATGAAGCATTTACTTCACCTAATTGTTAGTAATTGCAAGTTCGCTTGTGTTGCAGGGTTTACAAGGTGCAAGAGGGCTCCAAGGCCCACCAGGGCCAAAAGGAGTACAGGTGAGATTGTTCAACACTTAAAATAGCTCAGATATCTCATATTGTGTCTGCTCTGCTCCAGTTCACTGCTCCACAGAAACGGAAAATATTAGACTAAAGCTTGATTGATTATCAAGGTAAAAGTCATATTGGAGTTAGATCTGAGTGGAAGACTTTTTTCCTGAAAGATCTCAGGGCATGTTCCACCAGGTGAAGTTATAATTTAAAATCTGATGCAAATAAAAACTACTTTAAAATTTTTTCCAGTCCTGGAAAAGTGAACAAAAGACTTTGGAAGGAGTACAACACACACACACACACACACACACACACACACACACACACACACACACACACACGCCTACGCAGACAAACACTATTTTATGCTGTGTTGAAAGCATTGAATTGGCACACCTGCCTTACTCAGAAGTAAGAGTTGCAGATCTTTTTCATTAGAATTTCTTCCAGTTTGGTTTATTTGGAACTCCTCTTAGGATTTACTAGACGTCTTAGAGAATTTAACGAATATGGAGATTTGCTCTTAGTTCTGTTTACGTTGATTTACAGGAAACAGGAGATGACAACTTCATTGCCTGGGTTGGCATTAGTATTACAGAGCTATTTTTGTTCATTAAGCTTTACTGGTGGACAAAATAAGTTCCACATTTCTTTATATTATCAAGTCTGCTTCTGTTAGTCCTTTTACATTAGTTATTCATACTTAAAGATATGCAGCTGTGTCTGTATGTTATAAATGTTTTGTTTTGAATGGCTTTGCTGTGTTTCTGCAGGGTGATGAAGGCCCACTCGGCCCTCCTGGCAGCATTGGCCCAACTGTAAGAAATCCCATCTAAATGTGCACATACATATATAAACAGTTTAGATTTTGGATGATATTAAATATTAAAAGCACCGCTTCTTTTGATTGGTGCTTTTTATAAAGGGGAGATCTGGGAGGAAAGGTCTTGCAGGTGAACCTGGACTTGATGGCCTACCGGTAAGCCTTTATCTCACACTTTTTGTGTGTGTGTGTGTGTGTGTGTGTGTGTGTGTGTCATGAAACAATTGTTTTAAAATCTCTAGTTGTGTTATTGATTTGGCATTCTGTGGTTTTTCACCATAAGAGATTCGCCAAGCAATTGGCCAACTGAAGATGACTAACGACAACTATTAAGCCTTGTTCAAATTTTTATAAAACAGGCCAAACATTTTATATGAGACTAAGTTCTGGGTGATGTGATTTCCTCTCCCACACATGAAGTTTATTGTTTTTCAGCCACATTATAACTAATTTAAGTGTATAATTACAAGTCATTGTTTGAAATGCCCATTTGTGTCAAAGACTTAACTCCTAAAGTTTTTCCATAATGTGTCCCTATGATGGCAACATACCAACAACATGGTGCTGCCACCACATATCTATTTCTCACAGTCAAAATCATGAAATTTTAAAATTTCCCTGTTTATCATAGCAAATATAACAATGATTATTCTGGTAAAGGATCTGTTTTTATGAATTTCCCTCTGGGATTAATAAAGCATATTCAAATGCCAAAACAAGCCTATTTCAAAACACTTACATTTAAGTTCCATTTTGATCACAGGATATGTCACATTTCTTGTCCCTTAGTGCATTTGCAAAGTATAATCAAGCTTTTAATGTCACTTTTGCAGTAATGATTTCTTCCTGTCTGAGTGGCATTGCTGGTCATGTCAGTAGAGGAATCATTTCTCTGTGGTAAAAAGACATTTTACAAGTTTCCTTCACCATCGTTTTGCTTTTGTCGTGGGGTTAAAATGGACATTTTGAGTCAAAACTCTTCCACATCTGGTACACTGAACCGGTCTACTTCCTGAATGGTATGATTGACTGGACATTTTCATTGGTCCTGTACTTAAAAGTATTCCCTATATTTGGCAGCTACCAAATAGAATTAATCATTTACTGATCTAAAACAGATAAATAGTCAAATTTAAAGTCGATAAAAGGTTTGTATGCGATTATCAGATTTTTACCAATTCATGGTTTTAAATGATTTATTCATTCATTTATTTTTTAAGTACTGTATTAAATGACAGAGGTGGATTTTGCCTTGTGTCAGTGCTTGGCATCAAGCATGACTCTTACAACTGGAAGCCAACCAATTTGGCAAGATGCCACACACCTGGAAATGTTTTCCTCACTACTGTCTTGTATATGTCAGACAGATTTTTTTATGTTTCTTCTGGTTGTTTTTTTTTTAGAGTAATGTATTAACATTTTTGTTAGTGTTTGTTGTGTTTAATAGGCAACAACTAATTAATAAGCTTTAAAGCTCAATCACATGAAGTTACGTTAATCTAGTTAGAATTTCTCTTCTTAACCTGTCTTTGTGGTTATCTTGTGCTTATTTTGACTTCCATCCATTTAAACAGTCTGTGCTGTAAAGATGGACTTAATTAAGAGGGAAAATTGTTTCCTCCATGGTCGTCATCGTGAAATACATCATGGAACTCCAAATTATTCACAGGCCTGTGCAGTCCATGTGTGTGTCCCGTTTTACTCTTAATATCCTGCGAGCATACTGCCAAGTTAGGAGTGGAGTGATTATAGAGATTTCTTTAACTACAGTAGCTAAATAATAAAATTGTTTGATGTTTACTCCTTGCAGGGAGAAAAAGGAGACATTGGAGATGTTGGAAAAGTTGGACCACCGGTAAGACTTTCCCACGCCTCTAATTGCTTGAATTAAAGTGAAGCTGCTGTGTAAGTTGCAAAACCTTCTAATGTCTTCAATCTTGCCTCATGAGATTTAATCAGACATCCTATTCCTGTCTCCAAAACTACATAAATTAATGCAAATCATATATCTGTTTAAGATGTGAGAGTTTTCCAACAAGAACTGCACTCTGTCTCTTTTTGTGAAATTTCCACAAATACAACTACTTTGAACATTGGAAGAAGACCTGTCCCTCCAGTAGGCCCCTTAATGTTAATATTTGCATTCTGGGGATAGTAGAGGCAACCAATTGGGCCAAGCAAGCTGGACTGTGTTGTTGCTGTGCACATATGAGAGGCATTAAGCACTTACTGAACAGAGGGCCCTTTGAAGCCAAACAGGAACCATGGAGCTATGCAGTGAGAAAGAAACTCTTAAACATACGTTGGCTCTAATGAATCCCTTAACATCACTTTTCAGATAAATAGGATGTGACTGAAGCTGAGAAAGGGTTGATGCATTGATGCTTTAATACCACCTGTCTTCACTAAGTGACTCCTTATCTGTAAAATGTCTCAAGTGAAATTTTACTAGGAACTTGGAACTGTTTTAGAACCACAACACACAAAAGATTCACTGTGCAGCATTGTTAAAGTCAGCAGTACGTCTGAATATGTCAGCCTGCTTAGACCTGCAATCTGTCCTGCTTATATGAATCTAACAATAATGTCCTATTTTATCCATGTTGGGTCTATTTTAGTTCCCAACCTGCAAGGAATTAACCAGAGACATAAGTTACTTTTCTGCAGAAGAGGGGAGAGAAGCCAGACACGGAGAACCGCAGTCAAACAACTGTCTGGGATCAACTCCAACTGGCTCTCACCTCTCAGCTGCCTTTTATTATCACAAGGAAAAGAGGGTTGGGTTTCTTCACTTAGTCACACCGATAGTTTCGTCAGAGAATTTTGTCCCAGGATTTTCTGGGACACTCTTACAAGGCACAAAGCTGACTAGTCTAAGACAGGCAGTTTGATAAAACAAGAAGAGTGTGTAGCATTTCTAATCTTCAAGCAAACATCCAAAGAACAGTTAATAATGTACCAGAAGAGAAAAGGGGGCCACAAAAGAATAATAATATGAAAACATAACCTTTCAGGTAAACTCATAATTTAAATGAACTTAGATACTCATTTTTCCAACAATCCACTTTATGCAAACTGTTGTTTGTTTGCCTAGAACGTTTGGTTTGTTTGGGGAGATATGAATGGCAAGCTTGGACCAAAAAAGCAAACTCTGGTCCGCCTACAAACCTAGGTCTCGGTTGAAGTAAACTCTGATGCGGTTCGAATGCAGATGTGGTTGCAAGTGGACCGGAAGCTGCTCCAAATACAGGAAGGAAATCACAGCACAGGGCATTCTGGGTAAATGCGCCCTAAATAAGAGTCTGACGCTAGAGAGAGAAATAGGTGATGGTCTTTTACCAAAACAAAAGAGAATTCCTACAAGTGCTAAAATATTACTCCGCTCCATTTTTGTTTACATTTTGCAAAGACTTAAGTTGCGTTGGATCGTTTGACAGTGCAATGTGAAAGCAAACCACATCAGCTGAAAATGTAACAAATGTTTCAGTTTTGGGCCTCAATCTATCAGATGTGAAACCACCCTAATGCTTATATTACAACTTCTGTCATCCACATTAAGCTTCCTAAGCAACCAGACTACCTAACCACAGAACCCCCACCATCAGTTATACACATCAGTTTGCCATGTCGCCAACTTTCTGTGTAGATTAAGGGATCTGAGGTCAACCTTGTGCTCTTGTTCCTCCATCTGCAGGCTGTATGTCTTCACCGTCAACTGGTGCTTATATGAATTCAGCAGGTTAATCCTTCTACGGTGATGATATATGAGCGGCATTTATAGCTGTCAGACTTTTTGGCGAAGCTGCAGAATTGCAAAAGGAACAAAGCTTTATAGTGTTTGTGTTAGCGGCCTGTTTCTTGTCTACTTGTTTCATTCTCAGGCTCTTTTTTTTTTTACAGCTTTCAATGTAAACACTCAGATACAGTAAAAAATGAAGTGTGATTACACAATGAGAATGTGTGTTCACTGTGTGAACACTATAAATCAAACTTCAGTAATACTTTGGACAGTGTAAAGAGGCTACTATTGTCAGACTACTGTATTTTTACTCATATTGGTCTGTAATTCTGTCAGCATATGAAATATTACCTTAACATCATAAAATGAGTCGAGCCCAGCACTGTCTTAGTTTTGCTCAAGTACTTTTGGTGCTGCAAACTATAAGAATTGTGGCCCTCATCTCCATTCTGTATTACTATAGTTTACATCCTGACTAAACATAGAAATTTGTGGACGTGATCTACCAAGTCTCAGATTTCCAGTTTTAACAAAGATACTGAAGAATAGTATCAGAGAGACTGTGCAAGCTGCTGCAGCTCCCAGCCTGTCTGTGTAGAGTCACTGATTCAAATGAAAGCAGTGCAGAGCTGAATGACTTGTCCCTCAAAACTGCAGTGTTTGGAGGAAAATATTAAATTTATAAATTTACAAATTACACTCAATGAAACTTAATCCACATGAACAAAACAAATGAGTCCAGAGACAAGGAGAATTAGAGTTAGTCGCCATCTTCAATAAAATCGTCATGAGAGGTGAGATGCAAGTTTATGGATGACTTTTTCGACGTCCTGAGCCAACAGCAGATAAAATGTTTAAGATGAAGTGTGCTAGAACATTTTAACAAGTTTGTGAAACCTTGTTGCAAAGAGTCCTTGTTCAAACCTCGTAATTTCTTGTCTTGTCTGTCTGTTTTTCCATTTTACTAGATAAACATTTAAGCAGCATTCTCATTAATTCTCTAAACATTTCTAACTTTGTTGTAAAATCCTCATTAAGCAGTATCAGATGTGTTGTAAATCAGTTCTAGAGCTATCGGAATAGCTTGGTTAGCGGAAAAATGTGTTTACTAGAGCTTTCTTTTTTTTTTCTGTGAAGCATCACTTCCTTTTACACTTTTTTTATTAGCTCTTTATACTGAAGAAATGTTTTGATTTCCAGCTACACAGGGTTAGGTTGTTAGGTTTTATTTGCCCACAACCTTTTCTAACATTTCTAAAAGTATAAAATGAATTAGGTTAATAGTTTTTTAATAAAATGCTAGGTTTTCATGCCGTGCTTATCTAAATCTACTATTTAAACTTCATTGTAGCTGAATGAAACTCACCCAAGACTTACGGAAACATTTCAGTGGAACCTGAAACCTCTTACATTCCCTGCGTCACAGCAGTCTGGGAAGCAACCCTTACTACTTTCTCCTGACGTGTTTGTGTTTAACACGCTTTCTTCTTCTCTCGTTTCCTCTCCTCCTTCTCTCCAGGGTCCAGTTGGCCTAATTGGAATAACTGGGGTGATGGGAGTTCCCGGTGAAAAGGTAAGGAGTGTGTTTCTCTGCCATTAGGCTGTCAGGCAGCATCAGCTGCTCGCCTGTCAGCAACAGACCCCTATAATTAAGCCCATGTCAAAGCAGCCTGGATTAGAGACTAGAACACATGCTTGTGTAAACACTCAACACTCTCACATCCACATCAATAGCAGTATCGTCAAAGCTGTGTCAACTTAAACAAGCAAGTTAAAGTTGAACATAAAAATTATTTATAAGATGTAAATTTGACAGCCTTTTCTCTTAAAATACTTAAATTAATCAATCATTCCTAGCTCAACAAGATCCTAATACGTCTTTTCAAGTGTTCTGTTTTTATTGAATCTTCTAAAGAACACCCAAGGTTTTGCCTTCCATCTCCATTGTTCCCTCCCTCTATCCCAACCTGTTTGCCCTTTCTTTCCTATCCAGAAGGCCCGTTTGTCAGAACATGTTTTTGTGTTGAGAAGCCATCTGCTTGTCAGATTCTTGCTTGTCCTCCAACTCCTCTCCCACAAACCTCTGCTCCTGATTCAGTCTGTCAGCACCAGTCATACCCTGACAGCCTACAAATTCTTTTGACGTTATGCATAATTTTTTATTCTCTGCCACGCTCTTCGTTTAAAATGTTCATCTCACTGTGAGGAAGTGTATATCAAGAAACAAAGGTGGGCTTATTGTGTTGTACAATCATGGATTTTACCCAGTTTGTGAAAAGAAAATGCATAATTTCAGTCAAAATGTTTGCAGGTTTACTGTTGGATATTGGCAGATTCTGGTCTTTCTGTGGATCCAATGGACTGTAACCTATTTGTTCTCTGTCTTAGATAGAAAATCACCGACACATTATCAAAATATTTTAATATTTTTGTATGAAGGCTTTGAAAAGCTTCTATCTTCACCTTACTTAAATATTTATGATTTTGTTTTACATTTTTTTAGTTATTAAAAGGCAGTTTTAATTGATTTGGACCTCTTTTTTAAATAATAAAATGTCTTTACCTAATGGAAAACATGGACTGTAAAATGGTTTCAGCAGCAAGAAATGAAATGAAAATCTAAGTAAAATTGGAATAGGAGTGGATTAAAAAAAGTGTTTCAATTTACAAATTCACTCAAAAATACATAACATGATCCAATTTTTCCTGTATTCCATGAACACAGCAAAGTTGAACAAAAATCAGTTCTCAGAATCATAACCTCTTTTTCTTTCGATGTCCTTAACCAGGGTGACCGGGGGTTACCGGGTCCAACAGGTCCTGTCGGAGAGAAGGGGCCCAGGGTGAGTAAGGTCACAAGTGATCTTAAACAAATTTTAATTGGGTTCTCGCAGTGTCAGCCATATTCTATTGAGCAAAGGGAGTTTTCTAGTTATGTTATCACACCTAAAATTCACCTTTCTCCACAAATGTCAATATTCCAATAGCGGATGTAACTTAGAAAGCTTTAACAATGGGAAAGTGGATTTTTAACCCTGGTGCGATCTTAACATTCTGTTTACTCCCCTTGAACTACGGGACAAAAATGACCCGCCCCAACAAAAGCCCCAAAATAAAGCAGCTTACTTGAATTTGAAATCCAAAGTCTATTTTTCATGATGAACCAATCTGTTATTTATCAATTCAACTCAATTTAATTCATTTTTATCATGTATTTAAAAAAAAAAACAATAAACAGTATTACACTTTTCTTTTTACAACAAACCAACTGTTATAAGTTTTCTTTTACAGAGTAAAGGTTTATTATTGTAATTATATAAACATGAACCAATTAATTCTGAATTAATACTGAAAGGGAAAAAAGTCAACAATCTGTAACTTTTTTGTCAACAGTTCATTCTTTTATATGTTTTAGGAAGTTGAAGATGTTCAACATAAGAACATCTTCAACATAAGATGTTGACCATAAGATGTTCAAAATCTTATGTTTAGCATCCTGCAAAATTATATAAGAGGTTCAACATTGTGTGTAGGATAGTTTAACGTACAACCTATGACCTGGTGGATAGTAAAACATCGACTCACGGCTTCAGCAAGGAATCAACTAGGGCTATTTTGAATTAGGGCACCTTTATATCCTCTATACTGGATTTGTTTGCATTATGTCAGATTGTGTTTTGTTGTGTTTGTGTGATGTGAGGAGTTAGTTGCAGGTGCAGCTCAAATGCAAGCTCAATTCATACATCAATCCAGTTTATTTGATGTGTGTGTATGTGTGTGTATGCGGGTGTATAGGTGTGTGTGTGTGTATGTATTAGAGAAAGTTTGTGTGTGACTTTTGGGTGTATAGGTGTGTGTGTGTGTATGTATTAGAGAAAGTTTGTGTGTGACTTTTGGGTGTATAGGTGTGTGTGTGTGTATGTATTAGACACAGTTTCTGTGTGACCTTTGAACTTTTTTCTGCTATTTAAATGGCTTTAAAATTCACCGGTCAGAAATGACCCATAAGACAATCCTTGTACCCTAGTGGTGTACAGCCCAAATAAACAAAAACAAAGGATCACTTTTTCTGATGTTGGGGTCAATTTAGGAAAAGTTATAAAATTTCAAGTTGGAAAAAGATTGTTTAAGGTATTTTTTCTACAACTAAACATGCGAGTGGGTCACTTTTGGCCCGCAAGACAACACAAGGGTTAAATTGGAGATCATTTGTTGAACACAACATTTAACGAAAAACAGGTTGACCGTTTAATTAATTAACTCTATAATAAAATTACTTTAGACATATTGTACATTACATTTGTTGCTACATCCAGGTTCATCTATGACTATCACAGACATGATATCTTCTGCAGATTGAAAGGTTAGGTCATCCTTTCATGCTGATGCACAGCAGAGCGATAACAGAATTGAACAGACTAAAATATGCAAATTCTACACAAAAAGGCAAAACAGGATTCAAACACAGAACATTCTGGCTGCCAGGCAACAATGCGAACGCATGTTGCACCATGTGGCCGCTAGTTATATTTTTCAAGAGTCAAATTGTCAAATTGCTAACATAAACATGCAAAAAAGTTGCTTAGCTATTACAGTATGACAAATGTGTGATTTGTCTGAATGTCAATTTAGATGTTTACATTGATTATTGAGAAAGCATAAATATTTCTACCATAAATTAAAATATGAATCATTTTCTAAATTGACAAAGGGAACTTCAAGGTTCACGTTAAAAATAATAAAAAAAAATTCTTCTATTCTTCCCCAAAGATCAGATTTCAGAAACATAAAAACATAGCTGTTAAAAAACTTAGATAATTAATTGCTCTAACATGGCAAAGTTGTAAATGTGGTATAACATCCCACATGATGAGAGGAACCTATTTCTTTTTTTTTTTTTTAAAGTCATCATCGTTTTAAAGACCAGTGTTTTTATCAACGGAGTACATTGACCAGATTGTCTCCAGACAGCAGGATTTAATGATAATGGGACGTCCCTTCACTGATTCGTTCTCTCACCATGTCCTTTCATTCTACTGTATTTTTATGTGCGACTCTTTAAAAGTTATGTGGTGCAACATTGAGTTCTGTACATTCTGCTTGTGAGTATTTGTTTGAAACTGTTGCATCCATTGGATACATTACATACATTAGTTTATCTTTCATGACGAGACGAACTGACGCACCCCTAACTAACAATGGCTTCGATATTTGGCTAATGTGCAAACCTGAAAAGATGACAGAATTGTCTTCTGCGTCCACTTTGATACATACAATGATAAAATGCCTCAGGAAGAAATGTTGTTTATAGATTTTAATGGAACAGAAAAGCCTAATTTACCAAGTCTGTGTGCTGTTTCAGCATCAGCGTTTGTAAAATCTGTGTGTTCCTTTAAGCACATCCTCACAAAACTTTGACTGGCAAGTTAATACTGGTATAGACTTGTGCTCTATTCTACAGCATTTAAATGTTTGCACTGAAGTGATCATTAAGTGCTTATACTCTCTTTTCTAAACCTTTTAGTGGATTATGTTATTTTTACACTATAAACTCATTCAGTGGAAAAACTGTCAGCATGTGTATTATTTTGACTAAGTTCATCCATACAGAAAAAAGTGTAAAGAATATCTTCTGCTGCCCAGTTTTCTGTGTCTGCTGCAGAGCTGTGAGTCTGTTGGAGTGCTTGGCCTTCATCCCACTCTGTCTCTGGGCTTTGGATTAACTCCAGATCTGTGGTTCTGAGCCTTGAGCTCTTATCTCACTGTCTGACACAGTGCTGAACAAACTGAACGATAGATGCATAAACGGGGATTAACTTAATTTAACGTCTCTACATATTTGTGTGTGATAAATTTAAAATCATTTTTGTAACAGACACTGCTTTGACCTACTGCTGATTTACTGAAATCATGGATTTATTCTAAATCTAGTGTTGTCTGTATTTATATGAAGCTCACTGTGTCTTTCACCTATTTATCCGATTTAAACAAGCAATGCCACAGTGTCGCATCTACCTGCCTATATTTATATTTATTTTTATTTTTCTGTTTTCTATTAGGGTTACCCAGGATCACCAGGAGGTCCCGGAGACATTGGCATGCAGGGTTCACCTGTAAGTATTCTCACATGTATGCCCTTAGTGTACAGCATTTTATTGTTTTCTTTGCACAGAAAAAAGTGTGGGACAATAAAGGATATTTCTATTCTATTTATGATGGCTGGATAAATAAATAAATAAATAAATACAATGAAAATCAATCAAATCAGACTATTTTTATGAAGAAAAGTAGCATTCTTAGCTGTACTTAATTTTAAAATATCTCTGAAGTGTTAAGGAAACAGATCAAAGTACAGTTCATGTATACTTTCTACTTGATCCTGATGTAATTACTGTGTACTTTCCCTTCTACTGATGCTACTAAGTGTTGATCAATTATATTATTAATATACCCACAACTTCCCACTGATGGGAGGTGATTTCTCCTGGGATCCAGCGGAGTTGTGTTCATTTGTGTTCAAACATTTCAGATCAGGACTGAAATACACCATCATGTATCAGCTTTGGGACTCATGATAAAGCTATAGCTTTTTTTATTTTTGATTACTTACTTAATAATATTGGTAATTTTTTTCGTCAGTATGTTTTTTGGTTTTTTTTAAAACGTGTTGGTTTGATTTACAGGGTCCTCAGGGACAGAGGGGCAGTCCAGGAATCGCGGGGCCAAAAGGGAGAAGGGTAGGGCCACATTACGTTTACAAGAAAATGTCTTCAAATTATTTCAGTATCAATTCTTTATATATTGCAGTTGAGTTTATAGCTTTATTTTCATAATAAAACTGAAGCACATACAGTTCCATTTTTTTCAGGTTTGAATGTTACACTGGAGGAAAAAATTATAACTTCTGGTGAATGTATTTTGGCTGAGAAAAATGACCCTGAAAGCAAGACAGCGAGATAATTTATCCCTGAGCGCGTTTTATTTTTTTCATTTTAGTCTTTTAAGGTAATAAGGTGACGTATTAGGTATTATTATATATAATTCCTGACCAAGGATTAAAAAGTTTAAATCATGTGTGACGTTGGAATTAACTTACTCGTAAATCTGCTTCAGTTGTATTTGAAATCTTAACATACAAAACAGTTTCCATGTGACAAATAGTTTTTATTTTACTTCACAGTCACATAACTAAGGATTTGTGAATATTCATTTCACTTAACTCGTAATAAATCAAAGATCAAAAGGAAATGCAAAAAAAACAATTTGAGCAACTGCAGAAATGATAACTGTAGGTATCAGATGTGTATCTATTTTTTTTTTCCGATAGACTAATCAAACGCTAAATATTTAAGTAGGATTCTTAATTCACACAAAATTGAGCGTTTCTTTTTTTTTCCTTCTGCTTTTCATCTTTATTCCTCAAGAGCTTGTTTCCCGGATGAATTTGAGTTTCCCTGAACTCAACACACCTGAGTCACATAAATGGCTGATTACAGCCTGTACAGAACTTGATTACATCTTGAGAAAGTTATTCAGCTGCGTAGGTTCATGGAAAACATGGTGGACACCAGCTCTAGAGAACCACAGCTGTTTGGTTGCCTGCAGTCCACTGCTTACACATTACTCTGGTTCCTTGATGGCTATAATTTTACAACTGATTTACCATAATAAGAAATATTTTAAAATGATCGTTTGTCTTTAAAAGGCCTTATTTAAGCAGCCGGACCAGTTGCAGAAGTCAGCAGGTTGGCTTCAGATATTCATAGAGATGGAGAACTTGTCCAACTTCAAGACTTTCTTTTTTCATCTCATAAAAAGGAGCTTAAATCTAAAGAAAGGGATAAAAGACATTTTTTAGCTGCGTTAAATTAGTAACTTTGGTTAACCTTGATTTACGTCGATACTCATAATTTCTCTGTTTCCAAATGTCATTCTGAATAGGTTTTGTGGGTTTTGTATGTGAAAAATCTTAAAATTTTCATCCCAACAGCGTGAAAATTGCTGAATTTCCTTACTTCTCCAACTCTTATTATATATACTATAGCAAAGCCAACTTCTCCTGGGAATTCACTCATCATTTATCATTATATCCATATAATTTATGCACAGGTGTATTTTTAAACTCCTGAATTGGAGGAACATTAAAATAGAATTAAACTTTTCCTGAATCTAGCAAATAGAAATATTTTTTTTGTTTGACATACCTAATCCCAAACAGGAAATGTTTAGTCTGATTTTTCTGTACTATCATGTAATTTTAAGGTTAATTATTTTATATCACTTGCTATCTTTTTGTATTGACATCTAACGTAAATAATCACTGATAGAAATATATGGAAGTAATGCTGAGATTGAGATATTTTGAGAAATATTTGTAGGATATTTGCCCAATTTCAGACTATGACAGAAAACAAGATGTTAAGGTTTAAATTTAAGGTTTAGAGGTTTGTTTTATAACATTGCACATATAAAGTTTGTGCAATCTTCAAGGTCTCTTCGTCGGAGAGGCAGCCGTCACAGGAAAGACAGGCACTCAGCAGTGTGTTGGGATCATGGCTCTGGCTGGAACACATAGCTGTCTCAGAGTTACATTCATCTGGCCCAAACTTTGGTCTTTGATCAAAGGACAAAGCCACTGACAATATAACCGACACTGACAATATAACCGATAATAATGCAGCATAGTCCAAAATAATACATCTAAGAAATGATAGAGCTGTATATCGTCCACTTAACAATGCTTCCCTTTGTAAAGTAGTGTATCATGCTCTTCTCTGAGTAAACTTCAGCCATGTGCCTCATGTTGGTGTTGTGCAGGGGCCCCGGGGTCCAGATGGCGCAACAGGAGAACCAGGACCTGAGGGCACCAAGGTAAACAACTTCCATATTCTTATAAACACAGAGTATATGTGGAAAAGGGGGAGAAAAAAACCCCATTTAACATGTTTTTAATAAATGGACAGCAGTAAAGTTCATGCTAGTTGTGGTATTTGTGCCAGGATTATAAGATCATCTTTGGAATTCTTACTCTCAGATTTATTTCTTGATTTTCAGCACATTAAGATGTATTTATAACTGTTTAGGGGAAAAAAGAGAAAAACTCAATAATATTTCTTTGTTTCCAGGGTGAAAAGGGAGAAGCTGGACCAAAAGGAGAACCAGGATTAATAGTAAGTACTTTTTCTAGATATGCTTAAATAGATATACCAAAGAGTAAGAGGATCGGGTGCTTAAATTACACAGTTCAGAGGAATACCTACATATACCTATGCAATTTCTTCTTTTTTGTTTTCATGCTTGCAAATGCTTCACCATTCCAAATTTAATGGTTTTGTCGTATTAATGTGATCAACCCTGACCTGATTTAAACTGTTTTTAATCTGTTTCCGTCCTGATTTTGTCTCTTCAAAGGGCAAAGCTGGCGTTCCCGGAGAAAGAGGCTCTCCTGGAAAACCCGTAAGTAAAATCTTTTTCTTTCACAGATTTAATCACCACCTACACATCCCCCATCACTATAGCTACAGTGGAATAACACACTCATGAAGCCCATCTGCCTCCTTTTTTCTCCCAACCTGCAAATCCCAATTTACCATAATTTAAGAGTTTGCTCCAGTCTTGTCATCCAGGAGGAAGTTTTTCATTAAAGAGGATTTGGTTCTGCTTCTGAGCATGCTGACAGGTGCAAACAGATCTCCTCCCTTACCTTACCTGCAGGCTTTTAATTCTATCCTAAAATTGGTCTGCTTTGCTTTATATAAGAATTAAAATTAAAAAAAGAAAAAAAGCCAAACTTATTCACAGTCACTATTCATAGTCGCCTTGTACAACACTTTAAGATTTTTCTCAAAGTCGATGATGACTTACAGTGTCAGACTGAAGTGGTGTGAATGGGCTTTACTGATACATTTTAATTTTTTTTTTTTCTGGGTGAATTGAAGAGATTATGTACAACTAGAATTTTCTGTAATCCAAGGAGGTTCAAGTTAAACCTCAACTAAAAATCCCATGGAATATTTGTCTTTTCTCTCTGCATCAGAATTGGCAGGGCTCATTTAGAGTGAATGGTTTTCTGGCACAGTTTAATTTAAATTCAATTTATTTATCTCAAAGGACAAATTAAGTGATGCCATAGCCAAGAGTTTTTGTGAACGATGATGCTGAGAGCAGGAAGGCTCTCTGGTAGCAGCCACTCTGGCATTGAAATTGAAGACAGTAGTCATGACTGTCATGACGGTTTCATCTCTGCTGTCTCATTATCTTGACAGCAGAGATAACATTCCACAATAATCAGATACTGTCTCACACTGCTAATCCACCTCATTTGGATTCCTCTTTAAATCCTTGTCTGGCCATATGATTAGAAAGCTGATCAGAGAGACGTTTGGACAAAGATTGGGACTGTGTAAACTTACTCATTCTCTCTCTGCTCTTTGGTTCTGCTCTGCATCCATGAAGCCTTCCTTTTATCTCTTCTGGGTTTTGGATGTCAGTTCAGGTATGTTTGAGCTTTTGAGATGCTTAACAGTGGCTCTCAGTTCTGAAAGCACTTCTAAATTGTTGCCACAGTTTAAAAGTCAGAAAAGTAAGAACAAAAATCCTTCCAGCTGCAAAGCATCCAAAATAAAAAATGCCTCAACCCAAAAAATTATGAATAAAAGTCTACAAAAAGAATAAATTAGAACTAAAGTAATCGGGTTATTCCAGGATGCTGCCACTGTGAGGAGCAGCATCTAAACACCTGCCAGACTTGCTTTTAACTATAATCCATAATTTTCTATAATTAAGGTCAGTTCCAAAAGCATAATCTTATCCTGCTCAGCAATTCCAAAAGCAACTCTTCAGTGTGTTGGGATCATGGCTCTGGCTGGAACACATAGCTGTCTCAGAGTTACATTCATCTGGCCCAAACTTTGGTCTTTGATCAAAGGACATTTGCTTGGGATGTTTAGGAACAACTCCAGAACAGCCAAGGTTCAAGGACCTCATAGACTGGAAACTTCCACAGCAACAGTTTCTCTTTTTACTGTGAAGAGTTTAACATCAGCATGGACTGAGAGGGTGCCAACCAATAAAAACTCCTTCCTCCAAATAGGACATCTTCAGTCAACACTTATATTTGCAGCCTGTCAAATGGACAGCCGAATACCCTTTAAAGAAAGGCTTTATGGTTGGGCAAGACAAAGATGGAGCTTTTTTGGCCACAGCAGCAAGAAGTATTTTTCAAGGAGACTAAATGAAGCTTTCAAGCCAAACAATGAAGCAATAACTGTCAAGAAATGTCATGATAGGAATTTGTTTTCCAGCGGTACTGGTTTTCTGCACAAAGTAATATATATATTGGTAGATTTTTGTGCCTTAACTGGACATTGATATCCAACACACATCAAAGGTGCTTTTGGAGTAAATAAAGCAGGCTTGACACCAACGTTCTGGTATGGCATGGAGTCCAAACTTATAAAACAA
Organism: Alfaro cultratus; assembly: GCA_903066825.1. NCBI lineage: Eukaryota > Metazoa > Chordata > Actinopteri > Cyprinodontiformes > Poeciliidae > Alfaro > Alfaro cultratus. Next base: position 77,424 of record CAEFZX010031384.1, on the reverse strand, counting down.
CTGATGGACACTACTTAAAACAAGATATCAAGCAATTAGTACCATTTCTGAAAAAGAGAAAGTGAAAGATCCTTGCTGATTCACATAAAAGCATGTTGTTTCAAAGACTCCAATGGACTTACAAATCAAACAATGCAACACTAACTTGGTCAACTAACCAAATATTAGTTGATTACAGCCTTCATACATATATTTGACTGTTAAAACTTATTGAAGATGCATGTTGTATTATTAGACCCGCAGTTATTTTTCATCACTAAATTCCAAAAGGAATATTACATTGAAGATGATTGCTTGTAAACATTCACTGGCATAGTATTTTGGTGAGCAAGGCTGTATATTGGTTATGATTTTGCTTTTGTATCAATGAATAATAGTAGAAGAAGTCCACTGTGACTGCTTTCCTCCAAACAATAGCGATGCCTTACTTCAGATCATTGTCTCATTATTAACAAGAAAAGTGGGCCCCTTTACAATGTCTTTTAATCCCAAAATGCTGAGCAAATCAATCCCAGCCTGCATGGGCATCCTGACAGCTAGTGTATGTTTCCTGTTTGCTTCAGACTAGGGCTTATGTCCTTTTTTGTGTTTTCAACAAAGTGTTAATGGGGAGAAGATGCAGAAACACAGATTTGGGGGACTTTTGTTTCAGCTTCAAGTGTTTTTATGTTTTAAAACATATTTTTCCACTCCAGCAGTTTATGGATTATATTTCTTACCTGGTTTTGAAGGAGGTAAAATAGATAAAAGAGCCAGTTTTTCACAGATGGGAGAATAAGCAAACTAAGATCAAACAGAAAACCAGAAACAGAGTCATATGCTCTCTCCACGCGATTATACTATAATACATCAGCAGAACAATTTATAGCTTATTTTTTTATTTATTCCATGGAGTAATTATCAGCTGGATAGTTAGTTTTGTTATGTTTCTACAGTGACAAATTTATTCCTCTACTTTTCAATCTGGTAATTACTTTTACTGCTTCAAAGATTGTTTACGCTTCTGTTTTTAGCCAAATGTCCTTACAACCACACACATACAGCACATTCATGCATCTCTCAAAATGTTCAAACCAATGTGCGATTAATATTTGAGATTAGATTGCAAAACTATTATCCGAGCATATCTTTTTTAGAGTAGCTGCAGATTTACAGTGGCTGCCCAGTATTAAATAAGAAATATCTGCAGCTTATACATAATCATAAACAACACCACTCTGACAAATTGTATCATGAGTGGGTTGGAGATTAGAAACTTTTGTTCGTTTTACTGTGGAGTTATGGCGCCATCGTGTGTCTGATAGTGTCTCTTTCAAAACTGAAGCTCTGACAAAATCTGATTACCTCAGATGTGGGTAAATGTTAGCAGTAAACTACTGAAAAGTGCAGAGACTTTATCCCAAAAGAGTCTCTGCATTTCCATAAGGACTCTTGTTTCTCTACATGTCCAAATTTATTCCCAACACTTCCCCTTTCTTACATTTTTGTGTATTATTTAATCTCTATTTTACTTTTGTTTTGTTAATAGAACTTCAATCCTAGGATTTTATTAAATACAGCCATTCACATACACAGCAATTTCCACAAGCTTAGAGGTAATTAAACATTTCATGCAGTCAGCGGTTTTGTGCCCAGGTGTGATCTTTTTTGTTCCATGGATCTTATTTATATCCTGTCAAAAGAGAGCTTGAGGAATGAGAAGTAAGCCATCATTACTTTGTAATGACAGACTTAAAGTTCCTGCCAAATCAACACCTTGCTACATCTTTTTAAAAAAAGAGGAATGCACTGATGAGCCAAGATGGATAAAAATGTCCTTAACATCATCCTGCCACGTTATCGCTATGAATAGAAGAAGAATGTAAAAAGTTTGCCTTGAAAAATAAAAATGCCACTATTACAACAATGTAAATGTAAAAATCAAAAGATTAAATGTTCCTTAAACTAAAAGTGACCCCTTCCAGGCTTTCCAATGCATCTAGAACTGAAAAACTATAAAAGCCGTCTTCCTGTTTACATAAGAGTGTTGCTGATGTAAATGCATTAAACTAAATTCATTGAACTCTGATGTGTCTCTTTATGTACTGCTTCTCAATTACTGTAAGTTCACAATTGTATATTTGTGTCTCTCTTTTTTTTCCGATTCCATAATTAATATTTAATGTTTATTTTGTATAAATGTGGGTAAAATACACAGTTTTTCAGGGACATGAAGGGCAGGTCTAAAGGATGAAGGTGAAGAGCTGGATGAAAGTCATAGAAACACGTTGACTGAAGAGGCGTTCATCCAATCAGGGCAGTATTAAACTGTCTGCCACTTACTCTACACATGTTTTACAATGTGTAGAATTTAATGAGAATTTTATATAACAAGTGGACATGTGAAATACCTATTTTTATTCTTAAGGATGTATCAAAACCACTAATACCGCATTAGAACTATCAGCCTTTTGTTTCAAATGTGCAGAAAGACATGGAGGTCACAACATGTCTTTCTGTTGTGACAGAAAGACATGTTTCTGTCTTTCTGTCACATACATACATACATACATACATACATGTATGTATGTGATGCACATACATACATGTATGTGATGTATGTGATGCAATCTCCTGGTTTCTCTGTTTGGTCAACAGATAAACCAGGCTTAGCATGATGAAACATGTTTGAGTTCTGCAGTTCTAACACGCAATGTACAGTATGCAACATGTGTAACTGATACAAAATCAGACACTGCAACTTAAACATTAAAAGAACAAATTGAACATTGTGTGACTGTATATTTTATAACATTGTGTACTTAGCATCAAAACACTTAATGTCACACTCTTCCTCCCCATGTGCTTGCACTATTCTGGAAGGCATTGAATTAAAATGTATGAAGGAAAAAAACTGGAACTGTTTTGTTTTCTGATGGCCATAATTTCTCAAAATTTGTCACTTCTTTTCTGTAGAGGATTTAACTATTAAAGGAATCTTTTCATTTACTCCTCATTGATGACCCATCGGCGTAATAGTAATGAAAGAAACTATCGCTTTTCCTGTATTTTTAGCAGCACTATGGTATCACTACTTTTTTGCAGGGTTTTAAATTATAAAATCTTTGTTTAACCCCTTATCTCTCACCCCACAAACCCCAGATTACACCAGTGTCATAACATTTACAGGGTTGGCCTGACGATGTGTTGATTGGGTTCAACAAATGAGACACTACAGGATTGTCTGTACTGTCCATAGCTATGGTCAAAGAGAGTTTTTCCTTTTCTTTTGTTTGTTTTCTGTGTTCTTGTAATTGAGAGAAAGAATGTGTTGACATGACTGTGTTTGTTTCCAGGGAAAGTCAAGTATTCCAGGGAACACTGGTGAGAGGGGCCCTCAAGGGGAACCAGTAAGTATGCTCATCTGTGGTAGGAACGCGATTGTTTTGGGAAACTGTAATCAAACGACACGCCAACCAACAAGCTCATCTGTGATACGTAATGACAAAATATACAAAACGATGACTGTTTAAAAGGCTTTTTTAAAGTGGAGGTTGGAAGTATTTAATAAACACTCAAGAACCTCTGATGCACATCATTACTAAAAACTAAGCTGTTTATGAGAAAGATTAGTAGTATGATAAATGTTTCTTTATGTTCCTTTGCCGCTTCTTTACACCTGAGCGCTTCCAGCCTTTATTGGATTAATCTTCAAGTTCTTGAATTACCTGGAAACTCACCAAATGCTCAGGGGTATAAAGCATGTCAAACAACCAGACAAAGGCATGTTTTAAGATGGGAACATTCAGAAAAGCTAGAGGCTCTGGTAATGTAATGAGTCTTATCTTGTTTTTGAACAATGTTCAGCATCTTTATCCAAGCAATTCTCAGATCTCGAGCTGCTTTTCTCAAATACCTTTTTATTTTTTCATGTTGTATTCTTTTATCATCACAAAGGGAAAAAAAAAAATTTATTATCAAAAATATCTATGAAGTATCAAATGACCATTTTTTTATTGGTTGTTCTTAGGGACCTAAAGGACCGACTGGGGAGCCTGGATCCAATGGAGAGCAGGGACCTGAAGTACTTAAACAAACCTTTTTATGGCAAATAGTTTGTCTTTTACTTGACATTGACTTTAAAAGCAGCATTGTTATAACTCCCTAAACATTTTTGTGCACTTCCTTCCTCTTCTTGTGTATTTCTTTTAGGGTGTTCCAGGTGTAGAGGGAGGACCAGGTGCCATCGGAGAGCCAGGGTTAAAGGTTAGCAAAATATCAAAACATTTTTACATCTTTTAAAACCTTAAAAGCTGCAATCAGAAATGTTTTATGTCTTAAGTTTGTTCCAGGGAACACTGTTGCCTGTTTTAAAAAAAAATAAAAAATTAGGCTTTTTAATGACTATGAATGTTATGAACGCTGACACATGTATATTTAGTGTGTTTGATGAGAAGACAGTCATGTGTCGTCTCTTGTGTTTACTGTAGGGGGATGTTGGACTTCCAGGACCTGAAGGGGAACAGGGACAGGAGGGAATCAGAGTGAGTGATTAAAAATTATGTATTCAATGTTATCCCTTCATATGTCTTCAGATCATGCTTAATATTCTGTGTATGAAATGTTTATACACATGCTTTTTTTAAAGATACCAGTAAGGAATAACCTTACACCTGTATTGTTTCTCAAATCCAGCAGGCGGAGACTTAACTGCCTGCCAGCAAAAAAACAACAACAAAAAAAACAACTTTCCGTTTCTAATTTCATAAACAATGTCAGTTAACATCTTCTTTATTATCTTGTGATGCTCATCAAAAATGTTAGACAAGGTTTACAGTAGCTCTTCCACAGATGTTTAGCTGCTGACTGTAAAACATCAGTCCCTTAACTAACAGTTCATCATATGTTATCCATACGTTATCATGACATAGAAAAGTATTTTCTTATGACTGTTGTTTTCCCATGGTGGAGTGATTTGGAGTTATAGCAAAGCTATAAAACTTAAGAAGTTTAAAAAAAAAACAAATACTGAATAGATAATATGACATTTTATGTGGATGCTTTGTAATTCATGCTGTCATGGGTACATACCAATAAATTACACTACTGAAAAGGGACTTTTTTTCATTAATCTAATATAAAATTTTCCATGTAGCATAAATCTCTACAGCTGTCTTGGACACATGTGTGTGACTTGACTGTTGAAGTTGCTGTCCACACCTTAGAAATGTCTCCTAAAGCCTTCAAAGTCTTTGCTTCACAATTTTCGCTCATCACACTTTTTCTTCCACTCAGCTTTCTATTATTATTATTATTATTATTATTATTATTATTATTATTATTATTATTATTATATAAAGCAATTTCTGAACAACTAACTTCTAAAACAATGACCTTTTATGGCTTAACCCGCTAATGGAGTGTGTTGATGACTGTCTGCTCAAACGTTGAAGTTTTCCACATGCTCATGTACTTATTTTTTTATTGATATAACATTTAACCCCAGAACTATTCAAACCTCTGAAAGATTTAAATTAAAAATGACCAGACACCATTTAACCTCATAGTCATGTTTTTGGACTGTGGGTGGAAGCCATAGTGCCCACCCACGCACAGGGAGAACATTCAAGCTCTATGTAGAACAGGGGTCTCAAACTCCAGTGCGTGAGGGGCGGANGGAGGAGGTAATTAAGCAATTTCATTCATGCTTTTTGTACCTGTGGCACATCTAAAAACTTCAGGACTGCGGCCCTCGAGGACTGGAGTTTGAGACCCCTGATGTAGAAAGACCCCAAGCTGGGATTCAGACACAGACCCCGTATTCTGCCCGGCAACAGCGCTGTCACCTGCCCCAGTGTGCACAGCCATGCATTCAAAACCATTGCTCTTGTATGTTCTGTAGTCATTGTACTCAAATGCTTTTCTAAAAACCCAGAATTAATGTGACAGTAATTCCTGTGATGTGTGTAAACATCTGACTGTAACTGTTCTCTGATACTTTAATCCTCTCTTCTTTTCACGTGTTTTCACCAAATGCTCAGCAATGTTTCTATTTCCGGTCCTCAGCCCCCCTGACCTGCATATTTTAGGTGGCTCCCTTCTGCCCCACACCTGTCTTGAGTAAAGTGATTAACAGGCTTCTGCAGCACTTGATGGCATGCAGAGGAGACCCTGCAATCATTCGAATCAGGTGTTCTGGAACAGAGACATGTTTAAAATATGCAGCTGAGGGTGGCCCAAATTGAGAAACACTGCAGTAAAGCACAAGTGTCCAGCTCCAGTCCTCAGGGTCTGATGTCCTGCCAATTTTAAAAGTGTCTCTGATCCAACACAGCTGATTCAAATGCTCCAACTACCTTCTCGGCATGTCATAGTGTGCTGCAGAGGCCAGCTAACAAGCCATTATTTGATCCAGGTGTGTGGAACCAGGGAAGGACCTAAAACATGCAGGTTCCCGCCTCTTGAGGACTGACTTTGGACACCACTGCATTAAAGTTGCAGTGGGTAGCTTTTTCTGTTATATATATATATATAATTTTTTTTGTATTTGATAAAACTGTCTCCATGTCTTGACAGTATGAGACAGATAATCTGTGAGAAGATGGAGCTTCTCCACCTTCTCATTGAGCTACTACTGCCATCTGCAAAAATGCACAGCTGCCGGCCAAAAACAACCAATCAGAGCCAGGAAATCAACACTGCTCCATGTACTAATGGTGGAAAAATGACTTACTGTTCCAGGAAAACTATTTATCCACTGACACTGGTGGCCATGATAACTACTGTTAGCTTTCATGGTGGGCTATGTACCAGATGTAGCACAGGAAAGATCAAGGGGAATGGATGAACATGAGAATGATTGACAGCACTAAGACCCTCCTCCTGGCTCTGGTTGGTTGCTTCTGACTGAGTGGTGTATTTCTGCCCAGAAGACAGAGGAGCTCAATAAACTGCAGCTTTAAAGACATGAAAAATATAATAACATTAAATGCATTCAATTCTTTATATGTCCTTATCTGTGCCAAGCGAAATTATATGTGCATTAAAACTTAAAACAATAAATAAAAAGAAAGCACAAATTATACTGAAGTGACAATCAGAAGTCATCTGAGTACAGTTGTCTTAGTTAAAGCATATTTTATGAAATCTTAATTCTGTCCTCGTCTTCCCTTTTTCTCTCTGCCCTCCCATCTTTCAAGCTACTGTTGAATAAAGGCCACTACTGTAGTAGAGGATAAACCTTTAACATTTTTTTTTACATCTAAACAACCCTTAGGATCTACAACAATCTTAAGATCAAGAGTTCATGTCTCTGACCATAGTCTCATAAAATCTGCTCCTGGCTCACTAAAACACTGAGTTCTTTCCTTGTGTGTCCCAGACAGCTGCAGTTGTTCACCACAGAGACGTCCTTGTGCAGATTGTGCTGTGAAGGTCTCATTGCTGACTCGCTAATTTACTGAACATCTTAAGTGAAGTTTTTACAGTGCACATCAATAAAGTTCAAGTGCTGTTATGTTCAAAACGCTGTGTCACACTGCTGAGACTCTGTGGACATAATATGTCAAAGTCCCACAGAAACTAAAGATGTTTTACCCTCTTTTATGTCACAATTTATCTAAAGTCACTGAAGCTATAGTTAGAAATGACAGTATTGGTCTATTATAAACCAGACATTTGCACTTATCAGTTCTTCTAAATACTATTACTATCTTACTACTTACTATCCTAACTGTACCTCTGAAATACACAGTTAGTAGAAAACATGTTTCTGTAAATAGTCCTTTTTATTTTTCATGCATTGTCTGATTTAGCCGGTAGATTTCTTCAAGAAAAAGCGTTTTTGTTTCAAACTGTAATTCACTCACAGGGTCTGCCTGGCCCCCCAGGGGAAGATGGCCCACAGGGGAAAGATGGAGCAAAGGTAAGGACAGAAAACCTTTTTTAAAGATCATTTATAATGTCGTCAATAAATTTGAGAGTTTAGATTAAAGCAATCAAGGTAAACCTGTTTAGATTTGGAAAAATAATCCATTTAATTCCAAATCTTCTAATAGAGACTGAAAATCTTATAACAAAATGAATATTCAGTTGTTTTTGTTGCTTTTGGTTTGATTTTTACTTTAATTTTGAATGGAGTCAGTTGGAGCACGAAACAGGATTACAAGACTCCTACACATGCCCAAAACGTTTGGAGAAGTATAAGATTTGATTAATACAATTTCCAGGTTTTCATAAGTATGGAAAAAGAAAATATGAATAAATATTTGGACTTCCAAAGCCATCCATCCCTCCATCCAAAAATAGTCTAAAAACAACAAAGTATTCTGGAAAGTTGAGTTTGGAAAATCTGGGATTTCTGCATGAAAAACATGAATCTTACTTATCACCTCACCCACACTGGGTATGTGTTTCACTCTTTGTCTCTGAATCTTTCAGGGTGACCCTGGTGAGTGTGGCCCTTTGGGGGAGCCTGGGGACAAAGGACCTGAAGGAGATCCAGGGCCCCAAGGACCAGCAGGGATACCTGGGAAACAGGGCTTTCGCGTAAGTTATTTTTTTACCTTCCAAAATTGACTGTCAGATTCTAAAATTACATATAAATGATGCTCATAATTATTCCTGGCAGATGAAGCTGGGCAGTGGCACTGTTGCCTTCCAGTGAGAAGGTCCTGGGTTTGAATCCCAGCTTTAGCTGTTAGGTTGATTTTTGTCTGCGCTGGAGATGAGCATCAGCTCCTTCCTGACGCTGGATCAGCAGATAGATTTAATGGATGGATAGTTTCATTTGTTCCAACACAAAGACGTAGTATTTTAACAGTACTGTGTAAAAAATGGCAACTTACAGTTTGAAGTACAATGCAGTTAAGTCTTGTGATTTGAGGACACATGACAGACTCTTCCCTTAACAAAGACTTTTATATTGATGCATTCATGAATTCTGATGTTCTGCCACTAAAGCATCAAGGTCATTATAAAGCAATATGAGATGTGATGTGGTTTATATAGTGTCAAAAATGACATCAGTAATGATAATAATACCACAGATGCAATTGTTTTCAGTAAATGCAACCAGATTACAAGCTTTGATGAACTTTTTGGTTGCTTTCTTCACAAAAGGAAGTGCCTAAATTATAAAATTCTCTCAGGCAGTTAAGTCAGGGGTTGACATTCAGCAGTCCAGTCAGTTGTGCCACTAAACATAAAACATGTTTAATTTCATGTTGTTTTGAAAGGGCCCAGAAGGAAAACTTGGCCCTCCAGGGAACAGAGGACGCCACGGAAAGAAGGTTAGGATCTTCCATATTTAAAAGTACCTTACAAAAATGTACCTTATTGTTACCCTAAGTAATAAGAATCGATAGAGCACGTTGTGGATTTGTGTGTCAGTAGTTGAGATGTCTTTCACCCTACAGCAGGCCTTTTGGGTAATGTCTCCAACAGTTTTCATCCTCAGAAAATGATATTTAGGCCTTCTTCTGCCTCTCTTCAAAGTCCAATTTTTGAGTCTCTTACTTGATTTACTGTTTTATATACACATGTATATACACATGTTTTATACACAAGCAATGATTGCTTGTTCTCTTGTTTTTGTTTTTGTTTTTTTTAAAAAAAAAAACAACAGTTATAAATAAATAATGCGACCTATCCCTGATCAAAATGTAAAAGGTGAATTTCTTTCGGTCTCCTTTTTGTTCTATCCTGTGCCATTTTTTCCAACCATCAACTGATCTTTTGGATCTTTGCAGGGAGAGAGGGGCCCTCCTGGTCTTGCTGGTGAGATTGGCTCTCGAGGGGACATCGGCCAACCAGGCGAGGCAGGGCTGAAAGGGGCCCGGGGAACTCGAGGCCCTCCTGTTAGTTCCCATTTGTTCTACTTTTCCTTTTGCTTTGGATTGCCTTAAAATCAAACTAAAACTACTGTAGATGGAAACAATATCATTGAATATGAGTTGAATGCTAAATTAGTGAGAGTCTCAATGGTGTTTGAGTAAAATAAAACGAAAGCTTTATGTAGTTATTTTATTATTTTTTTCTCAGGGTCTGCCAGGAGTCATGGGGCTTGAAGGGCAACCAGGACTGTCAGGATATCCAGTGAGTTTTTCATGTGTATTATATTACAAAACACTTTACACTTCAAAAATACTACATGATCAGAGTCATAAGGATATTTTTGAGTTGAGAACATCAGTCCTCAAATTAGAGAACATTTTAATGATAAAATATCACATTTGATTTATATAGGACAGCCATTTATGTTTATTACTTTTGTCTTACATAGGGGCACCCTGGCAAACCTGGGCCCATTGGACCACCTGGACCCAAAGGTGAAAAGGTAATATGATCTAAATTAGTGATCCAAATTAAAATACTTCCAAAGAATTTAACCGTTCTGTTATGTTGCGGGTCAAATTGACCCGTTTTAAAGTTACATTGTTTTTTTAAATAGTTGGAAGTATTTTTTTTGCATGAAACTTTTTCTATTTGTCTTAATAGTTGCACTCTACATATAAATTGAAAATTTATTCGTTTTACACATTTGCAACCCGCCTGCGTCTACTTCTTACAAAGATACTGTTCTGGTCAATTTGACCCGGCAGTCAAGTTGAAGTGCAAAAAAAGATTAAAAAATGTTCAATTCTATATCTTTCCTTGCAGCTATGAACCATATTTCACCAACACAAACACAACACACCACACACACGCACACACAGACACACACAAGTCCACTTTCTCACTATTCTCTTTACTTCACTAGGAAACTTCAAGAAAGCAGTTGTTTATACAACTTTTAACGGGAATCTTTTCTATTCCCGTGGGGAAACTCCACCCACACTGAGTGGACACTCAGCAGAAGTAGAGGAAAACATAAATACTCTCTGTATGACTCATTTGTCTTGATTTTAATTCATTTGACCCAGAACAGTATGTGTCTCAAGATCAATTATAAAGAAAAAAAAAAAAGTTATCGAAATTTTTTTTACCAAAGATCAATTTTGAGGAAATTATTGTATTTTTGTGTCTAGGTTTTTTTCAGTGGACATAAAAAATGTAAATTCCATTTTTAATGTCCAAATGAGTAAATGAGTAGGTTGTCATCATTAATCCTTAATTTCTGAGAAATAAAAAAACATCATTGCACAAATATTGATTGAAATGGTTAGTATTGGAGTTAGTAATCAGTTACAAAAATGTTTTGGAGGAACTTTTTGGTTTCTGACACTATTGCATGATAAAACACTCCACGGGTCAAATTGACCCACGAACATTATTGCTGTACCTCAGAAACGAAATTGTGTGAAAATGTATTAGCTTGAGTTGTTAGATAGATTGTGACTGTAACTTTGACTGTGTGCTCCTGCGATGCATCCCAGGGTTATCCAGGCGAGGACAATAAGACTCCGGGACCACCAGGGCCCTTAGGTGAACCAGTAGGTCTTGCTTTCCTTCAAACTCTGCTTTTTATGCAATTTTTACTCTGCCATATAAAAAAACAATGCTTTTATACTTTAGGAAAACTGCAGCGTTCTCTTTTTTATTTCCCTCGCATTGCATTTATTTCCTTTGCATTAGTTGTTATACTGAGATCTACTGTTGTGTTAAATGGAAATTTGTTTAGTGAAAAGTCATGAGGCCTTTCAGCTTTGGTTGTGGCAAAAATAATCCAAAATAATTTCAAGTATGCATAAAAAGAGAATTATGTGACATATTAGAAAACGTCCCATTTTCATCACAAAAAATAAGACTATAACAACCTTACTCTGCAATCAATAAATGGCAACCTTATTTTAGGATTTACGGTATGATCATTAAAGTGCGAGTCACTTCTTTGATGAAGCTGTACAAGTACTGTATGTTGGACTGACAAGTAACTATGTTCAAGTAGGATTGCAGCCAAGGAGAATCAAGCCAAGTTATTGCACATGTTTTCATGTAGCTGCATGATTGTCTACTCAGGGGCTTCCAGGAGAGCGTGGAGAACGCGGGGAGCCAGGAGATGAAGGATACAAGGTTGGTAAAACCACAAAAACAATACGATGTGTTATAGTATAGGGCAAGGCTATAGTAAATGCAAATTTTTCTTTGTTTTATTTGAGAGTTTAAGGCATTTATATTTAACCTGTAGGTGAAGTGAGAAACTGTGTTCACTGATTTCAAACACTGATTTTTTGTTTGTTTGTGCTGCTTTCATGTGATCTCATAAATATAATAGTAATCTATCACTATATATATATATATATATATATATATATATATATATATACTGCAACAAATATACATTGAAAAATAATGTATTATTTTCTTTAAAATGATTTGCAATAACATTTTTAGTGGAAAGTTGACATATAAATATAAATATCTTTTAACATCATTTTACTAAAATTTACTAAAGTCACAAAAAATTTGACCACAGTTGCCTTATTGTGTTATTAGATGAAAATAAATAAATAACAATTATACAGTACTGCTTACTCTAGTGACATTGTGGCAGATGGCATTGAACGTTCAGCAACATTCCTTCAATACAGAAAAAAATTGTATCTAGTTTGAGTATTTGAAGTTGAACAGAAAAGCATATGATCATGTCTCAAATATCAATCTTCCAGGGTCATGTTGGTGTGATTGGACCTCGTGGTAGAATTGGACCACCCGGCCCACCGGTGAGTCAGCAGATTCATCAATAAGCCTCTAAGGAATTAGCAGTATAAACAGAGTTTTATTCCATTACCTACCGCTCTAAAATGTCACATTAGCACAACTTTGATATGGATAATAAGTTTTATTGGTTGTATGTGTTTATATTCTATATTCTTGCATGGTGAAGGGACTACCTGGCCAGCCTGGAGAAGCAGGAGTTAGAGGAGAAAAAGGGCCTCCAGTGAGTCACTGCATGTATTTCACCTGCACATTTAAAGTGTAACACATGTAACTTAAAAACATTTTGAAAACAAGATTAAAAAGTGTCCAGACTCTCAATTCAGAGAGATGTTCTAAGTTACACATTGATATCAGACAAGCAACTAGATAAATAGTTTGTCGTCACCACTTATTTACCTGTTGGCTTCGGGTCAGTCTCTTTTTGTGAGGTACACGAAAAGCAACATCCGCTGCCATCTGTTAGAAACGTTCATCATTTGGTCTGACATGAAAACACTGGAAACTTTTTCTGGTTTCCTGTTTATGCCTGTTTCAAATTAAAAGCTTTGGTAAACCACACCATGTTGGAAACCTCTGAAGCTACAAATAGCTTCAGAGGTATTTTGTTTATCTGGATATGACTTCTGTGTAATCATGTAGTGTGAAAGTGTGATATTGCTGTATAATCTTTTAGTATTCAAATTGATTATTTTATGACTTTAAAAAAATCATCTTGACACAATGGCTTGTTTACAGATGTTTAATCCACATTTTCCTGACAGAATAGTTGAAATATACAAACCCTGCACCACTTGAGTTGCTTGAAAGTCTTGTCCTCTACATTGACTTTTATTTGTGCCTTACATTTCCTCTTTTACACATTGCAGGGTTCAGCTGGAAAGAAGGGAGTGAGGGGTCTGAACGGAGCCTCTGGTGCTGAAGTGAGTGCCACTTCACATCAAGCAATTGTCTGGCTTAGACAGAAACTACTGCAACATTTTTTACTGCTCTGTAAATTTTATATATATATTTTTTTATTAAAAAAACAGCTTTGCCTGCTGAAAAAGCCACATACAATTTTATTTTACTCTGCACTGAGCAGCGATCGAAAGAAGCGTGCCTTCTGAAGAGACTGTGGCTTGAGTGAAAAATATTTTCATTGAATCACTTATGTAAAGGAAATGAACAAAACCAAGCTTCAAGCTTCACAATGTTAAGCTCTTGATAACAGAAAACATTGTGTAGCTTTGTTTATTGATCTATCAAAGGCATTTGACACAGTAAATCACTCTTTTAATTGAAATTCTACTCAAGATTGGGCTCTCACCTCAAGCTGCCATGTGAGTAGCTGATTACTTGTCAAACAGAACCCAGAGAGTTCAACTGGCTGCCTTCACTTCTTCTATTCTCACTATTTTAAATGGCGTACCACAAGGCTCAGTTCTTGGTCCACTTTTATTCTCTATTTATATAAATAACTTGTGTGACAATTTGTCAAATGCTTTTTATCATTTTTATGCAGATGATCTAATAATGTACTGCTATTCTTCATCACATCACAGGCAATACAGTATTTGCAGTCTGATTTCAATGTAGTTCAAACCTGCTTACAAACGCTGAAGTTGGTTTTGAATGTGGATAAGACAAAAGCAATGGTTTTTTCACGCTCTAGAAAACCACCAGAAATCCCTCTAGTGCTTACCACTGCTGTAGGTGCACAAATTGAGTTTGTTAGTAATTATAAATATCTTGGTTTTATTCTAGATAAAGAACTTTCTTTTAAAAATCACATAGCAAATCTATTACAAACATTGAAAATGACGATTGGGTTTTATTATCGAAATGGATCTTGTTTCTCTCTCAAGGCTGGAAGTAAATTGGTAGCAGCAACATTCCTGCCACTTCTGGATTATGGAGATGTTTTATATATGAATTCCTCGACCAAATGTCTTCAATCATTGAATACTGTGTATCATTGTGCTTTAAGGTTTATAACCGGTAGTAGACGTTTTACACATCATTGTGAGTTGTATGCAAAAGCTGAATGGCCTCCTTTAAGTGTACGGAGAAACAATCATCTGATGATCCTGATTTATAAATCTCTACTCGGCCTAACTCCAGCATATTTAAGCTCTCTCTTACATAGATCTGTTAGTTCTCATTCTTTACGCTCTAACAATTTTCTTCTTCATGTTCCATGTGTTTGAACTGAAAAAGGGAAGCAAGCATTCAGTGTGTTGGCTCCTACAACTCCAGTCTGAACTCAAAATGTCAGAAATGATTTCATTGGATTTATTTTGAGCGGTTCTTAAAAATAGGCAACAAGATTCTATGAAACAGTGTTACTGCTTTTAAATTGTTTTTCTATTGTTTTACACTTGTTCATATGTATTAATTGGTTTTATTTTGTAACCAGGTTGCTGTGTATCACAGACTTCTGCCCAGGTCCCTCTTGAAAATGAGATCCAGATCTCAACTGGGTTTACCTGGTTAAATAAAGGAAATAAAATAAATAAAAAATAATGATAATAATAATACGTATTGAAGCTTTTTAATCAAATGAGTCCCATTCACTTTGAAACAAACCTTTAAATTAAATTTTAGGTTTTCAAATTTAGCTTTGGAGTGTCCATACAACAAAAATATCACTTATTTTTTTAAAGTTAATTTAATCTTAAGACTCCAGACACTTATATGTGTCCCAGTGTAAGAGGAAAAATAAAACTGTTGGCACCAAGTGATTTAACAAGAATGCATTTCGGATGATCATCATATAAGGACAGTGTTGACATGTACAAGTGGCCTTCAGCCTGAAAATTACTATAATTTAATTTCCTTTTGGGATCAATAAAGTATTTTTGAATTTGAATTTTTAAGTGAGTGATGTTGTCATTCTCCAGGGTGCAACTGGTTTTCCTGGACTCACGGGACTGAAAGGTTATCCAGGTCCAGATGGTCTTCCAGGACTGACTGGCTTACCAGGTCTGCCAGGAAAACAAGGCCGACAGGTAACAGCTACATTGCATTGCAGAAGATTGTGGCTGTTTGATTAAAGCTTTCCAAGGTACAATGAGGGTTTGTATAGCCTTTAGCATACGCAAATACTACAAATAAATCTAGAGTATACAGATGTTGGAGATAACTTCTGACCAGCCTTAAAAGTATGTTGTTACAATCTGGTGGTTTTATAATCTTGCAAAGTTCAAGTTTGGTCTAAAATACCAAACTTGAACTTTGGTATTTTAGAAGCGGTACGTTTTTAGCGATGTTTCAGAAAAGGAAAGACTAAAGATTTTTTTTAAATGGTCAGTCATAAACAACATTGTGGAAAAAACACTGAAAAGAGTTGTAAAAACTTGGCTCTCACATCCAAAAAGTTGGAGTTGAAAACCTTGATCTTTGCTGACAAACTTAAGCCTTCTTTAGCATGTTAGCAAATGTTAGCCAATGAAATTAAGTAGTTAACAAGCTAATTTCTTTAAAAGAACTTTCAGTATTGATTTTATTATAGTTGGCAAATAAACTATTAACCTACTTTGAAAGATAAATATTCACCAAAACTACAATTAATTTTCTGCCTGTGGCATTAAAACTTAATTTCAAATTGTAACAAATCTATGTTCTCATCAGGAGGATCAGGTGATCGGTATGAAAATCCACCGTATTAGACACCATATTAGTTGTATATATTCACTTAAAATGATTTATTTTACTAATCTTTGAAACTTTTTCACATTCATATCTTGGCCAGTTTATATTTATTTCGGTTTTATTTTCATTTATTGTCTGTGGTATTTCATTTTTGCCACTTTTACCTTTAATCTTCTTTTTTTTTTCTCGTTTATTTCAATCATTCTTTGTTCAGTACTTCGGCCAGTGCCGTTTCTGAAGTGCTTCGTAAATTAACTTGGTTTTGCTTGACATGTTTGATTTTATTGGTCTCACCTGATTGCAGCACTGTGGGTTTATTTAAATATGCCAGCAGCCAAACTGGAGAATTTTAGACAGGCTTGGAAAGTCAGGTTCCCTTGTGTGGATTTCATTTACACAACATCGTATGAAAATCCAGTGTGACTAATTCAGGAATCTCTTGCTTTATGGGTAGCTTATCTCACAGAGTAATGCAGATATTGCATTTCAAGTCATCTATTTTGGACAGGAATGTGTCATTTCATCACATTAACTATCCAATCAGTGTAATTTTGTTGACATTTTATTGTATTGTATTTTTTTAATTTACCAATGTGATGCCATAAACCACAGCCAAAGGAACGCAGATGGCCGAACCTAAGAATAGTTTTAATGTGCAAAAACATTGCGTAGTCTAGTGAAGAGGATGTTAAAATGTTATGACATGTAATTTAAGTTGAAGTAATATGAGACTGACTTGCCAAGCTCCACAACAACATTGTAAAATTATCACCTAGGCCACGTAGGAGCCTCTGCTGAGCAGTTCTCATTTTTTAATGACCTAGTGTGTATTCAAACCAGATATGCATTCTTTTCCAAACAACCCATAAAGTCCATAACCTCTATATTCAGGAGGGCTTTGTATGTTCACATGTGTTTTAATGGCCACTGCCGGAACTGTGGGAATTTTCCTTAGCGTGGGATTTTGCCCAACTCTACATCCAACAGTAAATCAATCATCTTAGTTCTCCACAACATTTTCCATAGCTCCAGTATGCCACATGCATATGCGTGAGAGAATTGCTGCTCCATCCTGATTAAATCTCAAGAAGTTGAAGGATCACAAAAAAACTTTTTGGGTTTCATGACAGCTCTGCAATTTCCGTCTGGTTCTCAACTTGTCTACTCGTCTAAAAGAGATTGAAGAATAGAAGCCATATCTGGGATGACAGCGAGCTCTGTGTGTTTTCTAATGAGCCTTTCCATTTTGCTTCACCACGCAGCAAATGGAGCAGAAAACCACCATACACTACAAAGGAACAACTGTTAGTGTTTTAAAATTTTTGAAGGAAAGGGGGAAATACTCGGTTTTGGTATTCATTAAGCTTTACTAGCTTTTATGGTGAAGCAGAATTAGGCAGTGAGTCATTGACCACTGGTACAGTTTGTGTGGCATCCTTAAAACTCAAGAAACAGTCTAATCAGAAAATCACACAACTTTGGTATTTTCTCTCATAATTAACAAACCCCCCTACCTTACATCAGGACATTTTCTTGCTGTTGTATTCTTTTTTCTTCTTCTTTGTAGCTGTGAATCTTCTTTGTAGCTGTGAATCAGAAGGCAATGAAGAAAAAAGATACTTGTTGAAAACATGGGTGGAAATTATTTTTGTGTTCATAACATTTAATACAATACTTTTTGTTTTGATCACATATTTAACATTAATTTGCTATTTTATTAGTTTAGAGTCTCTTAAAATTAAGTGGTAAATTTCTGATAAATGGTTATGTTGTTGCAGCTGATCACAACAATGATCTTCTTTAACGTTTGTTCTTATTGTCAAACATCATGCAAAGAAAAAATTCTGCCTAACCAATAGTTTCTCCCAGATACAATTTTCCCCACATTTAAGTATTATCACTGTGTTATTTAAAGATAAGTCTGCCTACATTTATTTATAGGTCAGACCAAATTGCTGTTGATTCCAAAATACTAAAGCTTTTGCCTCAAGACAGGTTGTGTGGAAAAATATCTCCTGCTGAAAGTTGGTTATAATCCTGGATCATGTGAAGAAAGAGCAAAGCCAATGTTACTGATTTTGAAATGTTTTTTTCAAACATGATTCTTATTTTATATTCAGATGTTGTTCTTCAAGTTGCCAGAAACAACTAGCATTTTCTTGATTACACTTCTTGTTCACCTGCAGGGTCAGCGAGGCTTGTTGGGCCCAGAGGGCCCGGCTGGGAGTCCAGGTCCCAGGGGAGAAATTGGACTTCCTGGAGCACCTGGAGAGAGCGGACCACCTGGTCAGAAGGTGAGAAGAACTAAGACGGCAGAAAAAAATAGAAAAAAGCTCAATAATCTGAAGTTGTTGTTTTACATAAAGTTTTTTTTTTTTTTTTTTTTTAATTGTGAATAAATGACACTTCATAATAATTTAGGGAGAACTCGGCCTGCTTGGAGACAGGGGAGCTCCTGGATCCAAAGGCGTAGAGGGGTCGACAGGTGACCAAGGCAAGAAAGGTGATCCAGGACCTAAAGGACAACCAGTGAGTGGAAAGTCCAAATAGATAAGACCCAAAGCTGTACACAGAACCCCAAATGTTTCTTCCAAGGGTGCTGTGCAGTTTAAAAACTTTAACATGAAAATCTATGTTTTGGCTGATTTTTACCTTCATCCGATTTGCATATTTTATCCCCTTTTTCCCTGATGTGTATTTGCATTTCTCTAATTGTTATTCAAATATCAAGAATATACATTGCTTCCTAGAGATGCAAAACATAATTGCAAATTAAGAACTTAAGTGATTAGGTAAATGGGGGTTACACTTTAATTTGTGATACAACAAAATAAAATTAATATCACAAGAATTATATGAAAGACTAAAAGAAAAAATAGAAAATACTCTAGGCCACAAACAAATGATTGATAAGAGTTGCAATATACTGAAAGATGAAAGCATGATTGAAGCACAGAGTCGCTGGGGAGCTGGAACCAAATGGGACAGAAAAGAGAAGCAGGTTCAATCATATTAAATATGATAAGGAATCTATTACACAATGTAGGTGGAAAAATGATTACAAAATAAAGTTCTTTGGGCTACATGACAGAAAGATGCACAACACAAACTAAAACCAAGCAGAATTTCACAAAAATAAAGGACACATGAAAACTGATCTGAATAAAAACATAACAGCATAATCTACCAACCGTACCACATTAATCTGGATAACTGATACCATCCTTGGAATGTTCTCGTTGAGCAGGATTATAAACCGGCTTCTTTCCTAAACGTCTCTCCAAATATAACTTCAGGCTATATGTAACTGATATGTATTTAGTCAAAATATCTGTGCCTGATGCTTTTCCAGCCTGGATAGAGCAACAAATTATTGGGGCGAGAACTGAAATGGAAACATTCCATCTGAAAAGTTATGTAAGAGCAGCGTGCTCCAGTGTCCTGAAAAAAGAGGTGCTCCACTTTACTTATGTAACTTCCTCAAAAAAAAAGAACAGAAAATGAGAGAAAGGAAACGGTACTCAGTCCCCCCATCACCTCTCTTTCTACTCGTTATCTCCACTGACATTTCGAAAACAGAGGGGGGATTTTTACCCCTGGGTCAGATTCCTTTGCACTTCTCAGTGAATGCAGTTTCCCAGCCAAAGACGCTGGTTTGAAAACTGAGCTCTCCAACGGATGTGAAAGACTGGCTGTACAAACATGCCACTAGAAACACCTGGGAAGCAGACACAGACATGGAAAAGGATGCAGACATTCCTCCTGTGTGCATGTGTGTGTGTTTCTTGAAAGTTATGTGGAGGGTTGTTGGGGCTACTGTAGATCCAGACACAAAACCAATATCTGTTCAAGTTCTTCCAAATTAGACACAAAGAACATTTTTTGTGGGATATTGAATGCATTGCTTTGGGCGCTTCAAAGCATGACATAAAATCATAAACACTATATGCATGTTCTTATTTTTTTCATATGGCTTTTTGGGGTCACTGATATCTTTGTGTCTGCAGGGAGAGTCTGGAGATTTGGGAATGGTTGGTTTACAAGGTTTTCCTGGGCCAAAAGTAAGAACATTCAGTTGTGCAATTATAATGTAGCATAATAAAATATGTATATTAGAAAGAAACATATTGATGACATTATTATTTATTTTTGCCTGGAAACAGGGCCCAAATGGTGACTTAGGACTGAGAGGCATCCCAGGCCCTAAAGGGCCTGTAGGTTCTTTGGTAAGTTTAAATAAACTCTAAATGTTGATTTTATCTCATTTGACACATAATATCAAGGTTTAATATTAAAAAAGTTATCTTCAGTGCATTTTTAAAAGATCAGTGTCATTTCCATGTTGGTTCTCCAGTTAAAATTATGTTTTTACATTTTAGTTTTAATATAAGACCTAGTATAACCGAATATCTACTCTTATATTACTTGCATTTGTATTATCAATGAATCAAATTTTATTTGTATAGCCCCTTTTAGCAACAAGGCGTTTCAGAGTGCTTGTGTTACAAAAAATAGATCATTTTTGGGAAATAAATAGGTACGCAAAATACAGGCAAATGATTTTTTAAAAGAAGGCTGTTGATAAAAATATTGCTTTGTAATTCCCTTGGCAGTTTGTGTTGATGTACAAATTTATTTCACCTTTCAGGGATTTGCTGGTCCTGTGGGCCCTGAAGGAATGATTGGTCCACTAGGAAAACCTGTACGTTTGAACTTGTCTAGAGTCATTGCTACACATTTTATTTGCCTTTCATAAAATCAGCTTATTGCAATGTGTTGAAGTTAAAGTGAAAGGTTGTTTGTTTGTTTTTAACCTGCTTTAGGGCCCAAAGGGTCCAAAAGGAAGCAATGGTGAAATGGTGAGTATCTTAAGTTTGTGAAGTTTGTGCTATTCAAAATATATTGTTGTTTTTCTCTGGAAATTTTACATGTGCATGAAGACCAGTGAAATTGACACCCCAACATCTTCTGGTTTACGAATAGTTCATTTGTTGTTCCTGAACATCCTGACCTAATTTCCACTCATTGGTGACTCAAGCTTGGACACAACTGTTTGTTCCAACAGTAAAATGGTCCCAAACACCAGGTCCTAAACTGGTTTGGGAAAAATAAATTAAGTGGATATTAACCTTCCTGCAGTCTTAAAAGATGGAATCATTTGGACCCCACAAATATTTTGCGTTGTGTGTGGTCTCACTGACCCCGCGTGCGCTTGTTCAAGGTTTTTTTGTGTGTTGTTTTGGAAACTGACAGTCTTGTTTTGAAATTAGGTATTGTCTATAAAACCATAATGAAAGAATAAAATTAATGTAACATTGATAATGATATGAGTGTACACTTTCAGGGGCCTCCAGGACGTCATGGAAGTCCAGGACCACAGGTAAGTCTTAACTTCAATATGACATGTCCATCAAACAAACACTGTACAGAATGTGTTGCATTTAAATTATCTTAAAAACTGGATTGACATGCATTAAAAATATTGAATACTAAAAATCATATTTTAAAGTATTTTGCGTTTCTGGATAAAGCTGTAACACCAATATCTTGTGGTAGTGCCACTTCACAGAGAATATCTTAGAAACTGATCTGATTGGGATCATTTTTTTGCCAGTAACTCATGCATTCTTAATCTTTTTTTTTCTCTTTAGGGACCACCGGGCCCCCCCGGACCCACGGTAAGTGTTTTGTGCCAGGAATGTTTACACAGAGGGTAGTTTAATAGTATGAAATTCTAAATGCTGAAAAAATGTGTTTGGAGAGGCAACAACTTTATAATGTTCCCATGTCCTGTTAAAATGTGTTCCTTTTTTCTAGAGTGTTTTTAAAAACGACTAACCAACAAATCATGAATTTCAGAAAGTTTTGCCTTGTTGCACTTGGCAAAGTGAATCATTTATCAACTCCTATTATCTTTACTTCCAGTTTTACTTCCACTTTATCAGATCAGTCATTGTTTATTTAATCAAAGACTCTCTGTAGTGTTTATAAAAGATTGTTATTGTTAATTCTGCTAAAATTAATAATGTGAGACTTTATAGATACAAGCCTTCTACTGTTTTTCTCTAGAATTACAGTAGAAAGTGACTGTTATGGTTTGAATGTGTCTGATCATGTTGGTTCTGAATCTACAGAGATACATTTATGATGACTCAGCTCTCCACAGGCAGTCTGACTCCAACTCTGCCATCAGGACAGAGGTAAAGCACATAAAGACTGTTCTCACTATGTCATAATATCACTGAAGGATAATTTGTTTTAATTATTATATTCAAAAATTGAAGCTTATAGATACCTTATTTTCAGAGGGATGTATTTTAGTTTTTGTGATCATGGTGTGTAACCCATGAAAACCTAAAATTTGGTTTCTCACAAAGTTAGAGAACGAGTGATTGGACAAATTTAAAAGGTTGCTTAATATTGTAGAGCATATATTAAGCTCAATTTTGGAGATTTTGTTTGAATTACTTCATCAGTGTAGCATTGCATGGAGGCAATCAAGCTGGGGCTCTACTGAAGAAAACCTGATGTTAGGATTCCTTTTCTTGTTTGCAGTGTTGGGTCTCATGTTTAGATTGTCTGTTGGGTTTAGGTGTTACAACTTTCCTATCCATGCCATTGTCATCAAAGCAAGTACTGGTCATTTTTGTTCAAGACGACAGGTGTTCAGTGATGCTAGTCTCCTCCAGGTTGGAGTATTTTATGGAACTGATGATTGGGAACCTGAGCAAGAGCCTTCAAAAGCTTCAACATATTCAAAACAATTATAAAGAGGGTGTGGGAACAGAAAAAGGATTACTCATATCTGCTGGACACTTCACTGGTTCCCATCCACCTCCAACAAACATTCGCTCTGTGCAATGAATCTGTATGATAGCATGTAATTTATTAGTTTAATGAAGTTCACTTAATACAAATAAATAAGGATGCTATTTTAAAAGACAATTGTAATAGAGGTTTTAAATCCTCATTACTGTGTAGTTTGACTCCTTTGTTTCCCTTGCATAACCAGATCTTTCAGAACATTGAAATGAACAGGCCAGACCAGAACGTAGAGATACTGAAGACCCTGCATTACCTGAGCGGCGTGATTGAGAGCATCAAAAAACCTCTTGGCACAAAGGAAAATCCGGCTCGTGTCTGTAAAGACCTCCTGGACTGTCAGCACTTACAACTCAAAGACGGTACGTTTTCTGAGTCACATGTTAGAGAGATTAGCCAAATTATATGATACACCAGAATAAGATGGACTGCTATCTAAGCAAATGTGTTTTTAGTCTTGATTGAAACAAACTCAGTGTTTCAGCATTTTGGCAGTTTTCTAGAAGATTGTTCCATATTAGTGGTGAAGGAAAACTGAATGCTGCTTCTCCATGTTTAGATCTGATTCTGGGGAAGTAGACTTGGACTAGAAATCCTGACCGGTCTGGGTTAACAACAGGCCTTTAGGATAAATTATTTTAAAATATATTCTCTGAGCTACAGGGAGCCAGTGGGAGGACTTTAGAACTGAGGTGATGTTCTCTATCTTCCAAGTTTTAGTGAGAACGTGAGCAGCCGCATTCTGGATCAGCTGCAGCTTAATTTTTTATGCAGACCAGTGAAGACACCATAAAGTAATCAGTTCAACTAAAGATAAACATGTGGATGAGTTTCTCAAGATCTTTGTGGGACATTATTCCTTTAATCCTGGATTTTTTTTTCAGCTGATAGAAGGCTGACTTTGTAACTATCTTTATGTGTCTGAAGGCCCAGATGTGAGTCCATCACTACACCCAGATTTCAGGTTTGATCAGTAGTTCTAGTTTTTGCTTGGGCCTTGTCTACAGGGATGTGCTTCTCTGATTTTTTTTTTTGTAATGGAAAAAGAACCTTGATAAATTTGTCTAGTTTCCAATGTTTACCTCTGGTCATGAGAAATTGATCACAATGGAGAGGCCAAGATCTGAGATACAAGTGACTGCAATTAGGCAGGGTGGCTGTATTTAGCCTTAAAGATTGGGTGAGGAACCCAAAGTCTTTCCTTCTTGACATGTTTCCAGGATCCATAATCTTGGATATTCAGACGACACAAAATTTGATGAATGTGAGTGTTGCATCTCTGTGTAATTGAACATTTTCTCCATTTTATTTGTTACTTTTAGATTGGTTCTGGATTGATCCAAACCTTGGCTGCACTTCTGATGCCTTCAAGGTCTTCTGCAACTTTACTGGAGGCGGACAGACTTGTTTACACCCAGTGGCCTCCAATAAGGTATCAGTGCAGAAGTAAAACACTAAACATGTCATTAGAAATTAAACTAAATACATTTTAGTTTAATCTCTAAACTAAAATTTATTTAGTTTAGAAATAAATTTTATTTCTAAATAAAATAAAATGGTAAGAGATCTCTTACCATTATCTTTGTACTTGTGATACTACAGTCATACTTTCTACTCCTTTCTTATAGCTGGAGTTTGACATTGGGAAAGTCCAAATGAAGTTTCTCCATTTATTGAGTTCTGAAGCAAGTCAAAGGATCACATTTCACTGTCTGGGTGATCCAGCCTACAAAACCAAAGAGAAATTCAGCTCCTCTGGATTCATGCAAAGAGAAGACCCCCAGCCCTGGTTTATTGGTTGGAATAAACATACATCTAACACACTACTTGAACCACATGTGATTCAGGATGAATGCAAGGTAATGAAATGGATAGAAAGCACATTTTGAATATCAGGATTAGACACACATGGTGTAGTTAGCTTAACTCAGTCAGTGGATCTTTTCTCTAAAGGAGAATCATTCAAATGTTTTCTGTACATCGAATACTAGTAGAAAACATTTTAGAGTGAAGTATTTGCGGTTGTACAGTGTTGCACTTGATGGCACCAAGAATGTTTTGGGTTCTAATCATGGAACCCAAAACCCAACAACCACAGTAGTTAGACTTGTCCTGTGGTTCTGAAAAAATAAGAAAGCATGACATCATAAACTAATTAATAAAAATTTTAAAACAACTAAATATGTAGAGTATATAGCAAAACAACACTGAAATGGTTAAATAGAAACCAAGAGAAATGACTACAAAAAAGTATCTGAATTAGAGGTTTGATCAAAAGTTGGATTTTTCCATGAAAGACTATACC
This sequence comes from Alfaro cultratus, assembly GCA_903066825.1. Taxonomy (NCBI): domain Eukaryota; kingdom Metazoa; phylum Chordata; class Actinopteri; order Cyprinodontiformes; family Poeciliidae; genus Alfaro; species Alfaro cultratus. Next base: position 52,028 of record CAEFZX010031384.1, on the reverse strand, counting down.
TCTGCCATAAAGTATATATATATATTTTATTTCAGATGGGTGTTTTTTGCACATATGAACCAGGGATGCTAATATGTGTGGAGGCTTCTTTAAATGAGCTGGGGAAATGGAAAATATTTGGATTTTTGAAGTGCTATAAATCATCTGAACCATAAAAAACTAAATATATTAATCACAGTTTTTTTTTGTTTCAGATTCAAGATGGCAGCTGGCACCAGTCGATTTTTTTCTTCCACACTCAGGACAGTCGTCAGCTACCTATCATAGACATCCAGGAATTTTCTTCTTCACTGCTTAACCATCAACAAGACTTAGAAATTGGTCCTGTCTGCTTCCTCTGACCCCTACGTTGTCCTGTAACTAGCTCTCATAAATCACTCACATCTACAGAAACTCAAACATACTTTCGTTTCAAAGAGATGCTGCCTCAGCTAGATCAAAGGATGGGTTCAAGGGAGTTGGTTGATTTTATTGAACAGCATTATTGAGACTTTGGGAGAGTAACAAATTCCAGATGCTGAGAACTCAAACTTCATGGAGTGTTTGTGCCAGCAAGGAAAAGGAGATCTGTGCTTTCAAAGAAATTTATAAACAATTGTTTGCTTGACATTTTTATAGTGCTTAGACTGACTGCATATGGGCTCATATGTTAATCCCTAAACACAGGGAAGGGCCTCCAAATGCACCAGTCTTACCATATTCCGAACCTTACACAAAAAGCACACCCAGACCATCCTATGCAGGGGTCAAACAAGAAGGAACGGGCCAGGCTTCTGCACAGGGCACTGTCTAACAAAAGTGTATGCAAGTGCAATAGTGTGTGGATATTATGTAACTGCTTTCAAATGCAAAGTCCCATCTAAGGCAGTATTTTTGATAGCCTTTTTTGTCTTTGGTCTTGCCCAGTTGGACTCTGACATCTTGACCAATGGTGCTCTACCTCTACCTGGTTATTTTCTTTCTAGACTAGTTGCTATTGTCAAATAGTTCTTATAAGTGATGCGTTGTATGTACCGGTTACATCAAGTTTTTTTTGTGTTATACGAGTACTTATGTTGATTTGGTCATTCCTAATTTATGAACCAATTTTTGATAGACAGTTTTGTAGCTTTTTCTCTTTTTGGTAGGTCCTTGAACCTACCGTTGGTGCTGCAACAACAGACAACAAGTCATCAAAAGTTACTGTGTATATATTGACGGCATATTTTTATTTTTTATTTATAATCTTTTTTTTTAAATTCACATTGCTGTAGCACAGTAAGTTATACTCTCAGATAAACTGTTTGGCCAATCACAGCTCTGTTATTTATGTCTAAAAGGTACATTTGAGAGTTCATTCCTGTGACTGTTCATCAAATACTTTGTCACATTCAGAGGTTGTTTGCTGACTGGCAGCTATTTTTGGCCAGAGTCAAACAGTCAAAATAGTCTTAACTTATATTATATTATTAAAAGCGTTCTGTGAAGTTTTTGGAGTTTAACAATGGATGGAAATGTGTAAATAAATAAATGGTACATTTTATTCACAGATGGTTTGCTGCTTTTTTTCCTTTTTTTTTTTTTCCTTTTTTTTGGGAGAAAATTAATTATTCTGAACATCTAAAACTACAGTTTTCAACCAGTATGCAGTAGAAGCTTTTCATTTTAAACAATAGATGCACATGAAAAAGTTACATTTATCAATTCGCCCATCAATCTGTCCATCATTCTTTTATCCACTCATCAATCTATGCATAAATTTGTCCATCCCTAATTAACATCTGAATTTTGAAATATCAAAAATTCATAGTGAATGTTTATATTTATGAAGTGGAAAAAAGGACTGCATATTACCTTTAAGATCTTATGCTTTGTGATGAAAAGCAAAAGAAACCCATGATAAATTATTTTAGAATATTTCACATTTAGTGCAACCTAGAACCTGGTACAACAGGAAACAAAAGGGAATGTGGGTAGTAATAGACACCACAATTAATTACACCTCACTAAATTGTTACATAAGTCTCATAACTTGAGTTGTGGCTATGTTTAAAACTTGTTTCTCTCCATTCAAATTGTATCACTACACCCCTGCTGCCACTTACGGTTCCTCTGATTAACGCAGCATAATGTTCAGCTGTTCTATTTGGACAGTTTCTTAGTCATCTCTAACAGGAAAATCTGTAGTTCATCTAAAGGATTTCACTGTCAAAAGGAATCAGTCAGGAGAAGACAGAAAATAATGTCCAAGATCATGGAACACAGTGGACTCAGAACTGTAACGTCACTAGGAACTGGACGTTTCTCCAAATTGGATGAAAAGATGAGACAAAAATTGCTCAGCAACCTGTCGAGCGACCTACAGTAATTAAAGAAACTGTAGGAATTTAGGTAGTAAAACAGAAGCCTCTTATAGAAGACAGAAACATAAGTTATTGTCCAAAGTTGAAGTTTTAGGCCACAATTCCAAATATGTTTGGTGTAAAGGCACCACGCACATCATCAGAGTGGACAAAGAATGCTTTTGAAATCCGAGATTTTGAGCTTTTTGCAAAGAAGAGTAGATAAATATTGTCATAACAAGATGTACTAAGCTGTTAGAGTCCATCTGAACACGACTAAAGGTTTTAATAAAATCTAAAAGTTCCTCAACAAAGTATTAGCTTAAGTGTGTGCACACTAATTCAATCAAGTTATATTACTGACTTTGTTTAGGACTATTATTCTTATTATTTTAACTTATAAAAACAGGTAGTTGCTAAATTTTTTTTGAGACATTTTATTTTCATAAATAGCGATCATCAAAATTCCAGTCATTGGTTGCAAACAAATCAGCTAGAAGCAGAGACAATTTATACTGGTAAATCGAGTCTCTCAAAGTCTTATTTCACTCCAGCTGAGTTAAAAAGTTGAGTTTTTAGTCCATTTAGTCCCATTACCAATGAAATCTTCTGAACACTGTTCAAAATGCAGGACATCTTTGCTGTCTTCAACTCGCTGCCTTCTTTGCTGACTTGCAAGGAGTATCTGCAACTTGAGATAATTGCAGATGCTCCTTGCGGACACCAGGGGGCATCGATGAGCGGAATTTCCAACCGGAACTTGTTTCCACGTGCTGCCTCGAACGGAAGTAGGTTTGTTTTGATGCCGCCAGCAACCTGAACAACGTGTAGTTGCGTTTTTCCTGCTACGTGCTCAATAATTTTGCAGAAAGTACACGAAATGTCCAACACGGAGGGTCACATCGATAACTACTGCCCAGAAGAGGAGCAGAAAAGGACCAAACGGAAGATGTCTCTCTCAAAGTAAGTAGACAGCTGAGTCGTCAACTTGTGAATTCTAGCGCCTGTTTTTATATTTGTTGTACGGGGTTTAAAGTCGTTCCAAAAGGTTGACACACTGTCATATACTTATGTGTTGTGTTTCGTCTTTGAATCACACAGCAGACTATCGTTTCTCTTACAGCTTTGATTTGAGTTTAGTTTTTTTTTTTCATTTATGTTTATTGTCACTCCTTTTTTCTCCCTTATTGGATTGTTTTGTTTTTGTTCTTTTTCCCCCTCCAAAATAAGCCTATATCTTTTCTAATTTGTTTTCTCTGGTCTAGCTGTGGAGTTTGTGGATCAGAAGAAGCAAAGTATAGATGTCCTTCCTGCCTCACACACACCTGCAGGTGAGTTCTTCAGTCGCTTGTTTTCTCATCAAATTTAGACTAAATAGTATTGAAAATATTATTTTGCTTTCTGATAGTTGATGTTTTCAACTCCTCTATTTATTGTTTTGTCTCTTTAATGCTTCTATGTTAGTTTACCAAGCCTAGATTAAGGTTAGCTTAGCATATGTAGAGGAGATGAACAGCAACATTTCTTGAGGACACGTCATAATGTATACAAACTGATTCATTAATTTATTTTTATTCAATTCCATAGGGCTTTTTATTTGTTTTGCCATATTTTCCCCCATTGCTCTTGTTATAATATTGTGTACATGTGTTTCATTTCAGTGGCATAGATAGACAAAATAAAGAGAAGGTTTGATTATTTTATCAAGAAGGATATTTGAAACTGAAAGTACAACTGACGACATCACCTACATTCTGATTAATAGGGCTGGAAATTGTAAAAAAAATAATAAAAAAGATGACACAGAGCTTTGTGAATTGTTATTTGCAAAATATGTTCTCTATTCAGAACAGGATTGCACCAGATAATCCCACAAAGTTTTGACTGCACAACATTCTCAGAAATCCATTCCATTTCCTTATGTTTAGTTCCATGTTTTTTTTCTCAATACGCCAACAGTACAAGCAGTGCAACAGCAACTCAAAAGTGCAGTTAAGTAACATATTTATTGCTTCCTTTAGAGTTCGGATGTCACATTTAGCTGGAGCGACAGATGTAGTTTAATATCATCAGTGAAAAAGAAGGAAAATGTTGCTATGTTTATCATGAAAGAGTCACTGTAGACGTTTCTAACACCAGCCTATAAAAATTTGGCACCTTTTTGTACAGAAATCTAAAATTTATGATCAATTCCTGGCGGTATTTTTGTTTTTACTGTCTGAACTTTACTTTGATTCACTTCCAGTAACAACCTGCCAATAGAAATGATTCATACTCTGTTGCTAGAGTTCTGGGGATCCTGAAGTATTTATAACCATCCCTCAAATACAAAATGTCACAGCAGAGGTCATACCTGGAATACTTATTTGGCTAAACAGTCCTACCAAATGTCCTTCCCATTCTCATGGATGCCTGTTGGTTTTGGTTGCTGTTCAGCTGTTTTTATTGCGCCGTTTACTAAAGACACAGTCTCTGTTTGACATGAACCAGATACTTGTCTGTCTGTGGAAGTCTGAACACTGTCTGTGTGCGCTAGGATTAACTCCCACTGTCACAGATTTAGTCTCAACAGATTCAACCAAAGTACCAGTATACTAATTCATTCCAATTTTGTTAATGAAATGCCAAGTAGTAATCCATCTAAGGAAACCACCACACATGCTGCAGTTCTCACAGAAGTAATTCCAGTGTCATTTTAGTCAAAGTTTTAAAACTTTATTGCTCGGTTATCATTCTCTTTGTGTTTTTTGCTTAGAATAACTCAATTTTCATGTTCTGTATATTTATTTATTTTCAGTTTGCTGTGTGTGAAGAAACACAAGGATGACTCCGGGTGCAGTGGTGTTAGAAATAAAACATCTTTTGTGACTTTGTCACATTTTGACGAAATGACACTTCTCAGCGGTGAGAATCTGTTCTTCAAAATATTTTATAAAGAAGACTTTAAGAGACATATTTACTAAGATAACCTTTCAAAAGTATTTGTATGGTTTGACTAACAAAAAGTACCACATAATTGTAAATTGTAAGGTTCAGTTTTACCCATGTGTTACTGTTCTTGTTTGGGGGAGTGTTTTTCCAACACATTTACTTTATTGTTTTTAAATCTGTCTTATTTTCTCTGTTCTGCCTTCTGTTAGTCTCTGTTCCTGGCAGACTTCTCCACAGGCTGATGCTTGTACAGAGGTACAAGCATCAGCCTTTTTATTGGGGCTTTGTTTTCTTGTGGAAAATGACTTTCACTTTTACACTTCATTAGCACCAGTTTGCAAATCCAATAAAATGTATACATCCCTGTTATAAGCTTATGATTTTTTTTCTCTACAGTGCAGAACTCAGAAAAACAAAATACAAGAACAACTTTTTTTCCAACCATAATAATAACTGACTCCTTTAGTACTTGGATTGTATTGCATATCTACCCTGATATATGTACTGTTTTCCCTTTGCCTGTAATGTAGACTACAGGTTTCTAGAAGATACTGGCAGATTTGCTGACGGCGCCACCAGAGATGATCTCATCCAGGCTCCACGTACAACTTTGAAAGTAAGTCTGTGATTATGCATTCATTTACCAACCTTAGCTCTTGCTTTTTTATTGGAATACTATCACACTGAAAATTTTAGAAAAGAATTGGTGTAGGATGTTTGGAAGTTAAGGTTAAAAATTTTCTGAAATATCTGTTTTATTTCACAGATCTTGAGGCAAATAAATGCTGAGCTTAAACGAACAGTAAATACAGCGTTTTGGGTTGTGGCTACAGCTGAGCAGTAAAATAAAGCAGTGTTGCTCACAACGACTGTTTTCGATTGCAGTTAAACCCTCAGAAGCATGAAAATACATGATTAATACGGGTGTACCTATTTTCTGTATTTCACGTTTTATTCAGATTTATTACATCAATCTAATGTTCAATAATAATGTTCAACTGCAATTGGTGCACCCCTAAGCTGTGATAAACCCCATGTTAATTGCACTATTTTCCTTATATTGTAACTGGATATTTAATTTCCTGTTGAACAGACAAAGAAGTTGGCCTCCCATGCTAGAAAAATGAACATCACCCTGAGGTTTCTCCCTGTCACCTTCACAAAGAGCAAAGAAAACTCCACCTTCTTTCTTACAAAGTAAGAAAAACGATCACTAAAAGAACATCAGCCCATTGTTACACATGATAATTCATCATCACATAGATAAGATGCATCTAGCCAGCAATATAGAGGCAAGTTATTATTTCAGAGTCTACTTTTCTATCATGTGTCATTTCTTCTCTTCCGTTCTTAAATATTCATCTTCTCTTTTTTAAATGAATTGATCTGGTTTTCCAAATCCTGTTGAAACAATTGTGAAATATAAACATAATGAAGTTTCTCCAGACTATCTCACGTCGATGTTATGGTACAAAAGAAGAACCAGTTGCTACTCCTATTGAAAATATAACAGTGGTCATATTCTTGCAGTCTTATCTAAACATTAGTATAGACTCAGTCACCCTGATGACATAAAGTCCTGATCCATGTGTTGCTTTGCCACATGATGGCACTCTTGTTAAGTCGTTGGTGCTGACTGTTCTTTGTTTATGGTGCAGAACTCTTTTGGGAGCTGCTTTTTCCATGCCTGAAATTATACACCGGCTGGGGTAATTAAGCAATCATTGATGTTGTTAGTTGATATTATTTAATTCTTGTAAGTGTGCTTCTCCTGTAAAACACATTTATTTGCTTTAAAATACTAGATTCAATTTACTTTCTGTTAACTGTCATTTTAGTGAGCACTGTAAAGGACAGATGTGAGCTTTAATAACCAGCTTTACCCCGTGTGATGTTGTGAAGGCTAAGTGATCAAAGACAACAGTATATTTCTGTCATTATGTTTAAATTAAAATGCTTAGAGTTGAGCTATTTTTTTCCCCCTTTTTTTTTTTCCAGAAGTTTGAAGTTGTGCTAAAGGTTATCAATGTCACTGGTTAATGTAGGATTTGTCCTTCATACTTATCAGTCATTTTAGATCAGGCATTTGCAGATACTAATCCTACACAAAATTGCAGTTAATGTAATTTGTGTTATATATATATGCTTAAAAACCAGTAGCTTTACAAGGTAGTGAAATCACAAATTGCATTAAATGAGTATTACATGATCTGTTTCAAACATACCTGATTCAACAGGGTCTTTCAGGGCTCATCTTTTATCCATATTTTTGCATAACAGCTGATATGTCACCCCAGCCACAGTTACCTTAGGGCAGTATTAATATTCTGCTCCCATACAGAGTTAACCAGCTAATGAAAGCTGCTTTGACAGTGTACCACCTTGGAGACTCTAAGCTTTATAATTTGTTTCTTAAGGTATTAATGACTCAACATATACAGACTTGAATAAACTGACATCTTTTTGTTACCATGTTCCTTCAGACCTGTTAGCTTTACTGCTCAGTTAAAGCTAGCATGTGTGCTTTGTATTTTAATTTGACTCAGCTTCAATGTGGTTCCAGAGATTCTTGTGAAGAATAAACTTACAGAAAAAAAGTTGACCTGTTGCTTCATAAAATTAGCTCTTTGTGTTGACCTCCTACCCTGATAAGCACAGCAAGCATTGCAGGTCATTTGTCATAGGCCTGAGTTACAACTAGTTTTTTTGTTATTGTAAATGCTATTATAAAAAATGCTTTGGCTGCAAAAAAATCCCCAGGTTTATTAAGTAGACCAAATGTTTGAAGGTGTGCATATGACAATAGGTCTGGATTCTTGAAACTACAGCAGCTGGTATGAATTGTTAGGCAAACACACCAAGTGTCATCAGCTTGAGTTGAGTAAGGAGCTGCCATGTTTGGGACACTGATCAGATTGGGACTTCGCAATAAATGATAGTGCAAGCAGTGAATAGTTGTTAAAATTGTATTTTAAATTTTTTTTTGACTGTTTTCTATTTTTTGCAAAGCTTTGACTTGCAGATTGAAGCTGCATGATATTAGGAAAATATGCAGTATGTGGAAGTATTGGTGAAAGTTGTTATGACAATGTGATTTAAGATGAACAAATAAGTGTGGATGTTTTTCTACTTAAGGGTCTACAAACATAAACCCCAATTAGGTTTGTGTATGTTAGGCAGGATGAAATGGGTGCCAAGACCACTGAAAGGGACCAGTACATTATTTAAGAGAACAACTATAAACTGGTGCAGCATCGGATGAGCAGATTGTTTTTCTTGGAATTGACACAAGGAACACTCTTGTTAATTGCAATAAGTTTGAAGACATGATGTTTTAGTTAAAACCAAAAGAGTTGTAAATACATTAGAACAAAACAGCTCTTCACTTTTTTTTCTTTTTTTTTTCCTGTTATTGTCTATATTTTTAGGTGAATGTTCTTTTCAATCCATAAACTCGTATAATGGTATTTTTGTAACGTCTTCATAGCTTGAGTAGAATTTCTGGGTAATTTTAAGTATGTTTCATGGAAAGATTCACTTATGTCAAGTTGTACTTCAATCATTCAGTCTCATTGTTGAGTTCACGTTCACAGATTTCTTCATTTCTAACTTCCTAATTTTTTATCAGCCATCCGTTTTCTTTCTCACCATCAGCCTTCTACCACTCTTCTTACTGATTTATTTAAGGCTGAGCCTTTCTATTGTCATCCTCAATTGGGAAAATGGAATAAGAGTAGTTATAGAACTTCATCTTAAAGTTTTATACGTCTGGAATGTCAAGAATAATCAGAAGTGCCTGTAAAAAAAAGTATGCTTTGTCTTTCCAGGAGATTTTACCCTGCTGCTTTACCTTTTACCATCTTTTTTTCTTCAGAATACTGATTCGCTCTTGACTTTTGAAACTTTACTTCAGGGTCTAGTAACAGGTTCCAACTCCATCTGCTCCATATTTTTTCCTAATTCAGTAGATTGATGAATGTGGCAGAAAGTAATTGTGGGATCCCCTTGAAGTTTTGGTTTTTCATAAAAGTTTGCCACCAGGAAAATGCTTGAAGGTGCCATAATCACACAAGCAGAAACAAAATAAGCTTAATTACTTTTGTTGAACTGGAATCTGAGGAGGCTTTGGTACCCAGCTGTTTGTTTAGTCTGCTTAATCTCACAATCTCTGACAGAAGTTCTTTTCAACAAGGGTGTTTCATTCACAGGCCAGCAAATGAACATCCAGTCTGGGATGGAAAGGTAGACAATTATTAGCCTGGGATCATGTGAGAATGTGCTTCAGAATGTACCAAGTACATAATATAAGAAGCAGATGTGGGAGCTGTGTGACTGCAGCTGGTTAGCGACATACTCATGCTACGTATTGCTGCTGCCAGAAGAGGATCATTACTGACAAACAGCTGACTGGAGGGCTTTCATGCCTGGCGATGGTTTGTGATGTGAGTTTGTGTCCTTGATTAAATGTTATATGATGACAATGCAGCTGCTATTGCTTTTAGTTTTTGCCAGCATCTAACTTTAAGAAGATTGTACAAACCATACCAAGATTTATAAAAAGTCACAGACTGGCTCCCAGTACAGCCTTTTGGAGGGTAAGTATATAATCGCTGGCATTTGGCAGAACATTGGGAGTAGTTGTGTTAGGGTGGAATTATGTTTTCTTTTTTTTTGCCTCAGCCTGGCATGGCTGGACATTTTCCTCGTAGACAGCCTGAGTGGACTCGACAACACATTCCAGCAGCAGTAACTGTGGGTAATAACTGAGCATATTTCTATAATAACTTGAGATAATTAGCAATATGAGCTGGTGTGGTTTTTGTGGTTGGCATATTATTTTACTATATATTGGAAATCAGGCCCAATTAACCAGGCTTTGAGGGTCAGAGGAGTATTAATTTTGTTTCCAGTTATTGACAGGTGTTGAAGAACACCACACTGCAAAATTTAGTATTTTGTTGATAGAAGTGGAGTAAAATAGAGCTTTACTCCTTGTGAAGATTAACTTCTTTTTCACTCTTCAAAGTATTGAAGTGTAATCACAATATTTTCCCTTTTTTCCCCTACAGCTCCATTACAAATAAATGATAGCTATTTCTATTTCAGTTGAATATTTGTGACAGAAAAGCTCCTATTTACTATCTGTTAGATTGTTTATTCATTTATTGTAAGTACCAAAGCTTGAAGCAGCCTGTTTTCTGTGGACTGTCAATAAATATTTAAATCAAAAGCAGTACCAATATCATACCATGTGGGAGGAGGTCGCCAGTGTTAAACTTTAACGATGCTTGACGTGTCTATCATTACATCATGTCGGCAACCACACCCCTTCGTGCAGACCAAATTTTCCACACCTCCGAAATTTCGTGACTATGCCGACAGTTGCGTTCGGAAAAACATGGTGGACAAGCAGGGGTTTTCAAAGACAGACATCTTAATGATTCACCCCATAAAGACAAAAATGCCACCAGCACACTCATGGGTGTCACCATGTTTCAAATACAATTGTGTTTTTTTTTTGTTTGTTTGTTCTTGTTTTGTTTGTTTTAACTTTTATACATGATACAGTTGACATAGGCACCCAAGACTGCCCTCTAGAATCTGTCTGGATAAAGACTGTCTGAATATGAGCCACACAGAGTATAAATTCTGCAAAAGTTTTGTTGGCCTGTTTAAAAGTCCAGTCACAAACGTATTTTTTGTTACATCCTTAATACATGCATTACATGGCAAAATGCTAAATACAGAGTTAAGTGCAACAGAGGTTTGTATGTTTATGTAGGATCAGGATCACCAGATCAAGATGAAAACAAGTTAGCTGTACTGTAGTTTGTAAAGATCTAAATGACAAAGCAAATGTAATCACATTATCCTGATCCTACACACATTCAAGAATCATTTTACAATCCAGTGCATCCTCTCTAAGCCTTATGCCATGCCTAACATGTGGTTGCTAGTGTAATTTGTCAAACTTTCACCAAAGCTCAAGTCAATTTAAAACACATTACATCATTAAATGGACATTTGTTGCCCAAGACACTCTTGCTGGCATTGACATCATGACATGACTCCCTTATTTGCAATGGAAATACCATTATATAAGCCAAAAAAACACACATAAGTACAAAGACTTCACTAGAGTGTCTTACATGTCTTAAATGGCAAGCAAGGTAGTGTGTATGATGGTAAATCTGGCTGTTTGGCATTATTGTCAAGCATAGTGAACATATCACAGATTTGCAATTATCCCTTGCAATGGGCAAGCTGTGAAGGCTCACATGCATATTGTAACAGCCAAACTGTAATTTTGGCACCTCCATTAGACCAATTAATGCAATTTTAGAAAAGCCTTTAGTTTAGTTTTGACATTCATCAAAGATTTTTTTTTTTTACTTTAATGGCAGCTGAATGATTCAGTGTGATGGATGACTGCGCAAATTGATTAAAGCGTAGAAAATCATATTTCTCCCCCAGATTGGTGCGCCATGAATATTTGTCTGCTCACCCTCATGTGTGTTACCACCTCTGCTTTCCAAACACTCTGTTGAACTTTAAACAGTGTTCTGAAGCTCCAGCAGACAATATTTTGGATTTTGTTGGCTGATGCAGGGCCAACAAAAGCTGCTGTTAGCTGCTGTTGGAGGCAAATCTTATATCAGATCGACAAGCAGTAGTTTCTAGCCATTATAAGCTACAGTCTGAATGGTGCTCAAACTGAGTTAACCAAGAATTTTCCTATGCTCTGTTTAGCAGAAAGTTGAATTAAAAAACTTCCAAACTTGAGCATCATAAATACTTTCTCTTCAGATATCTTTTGAACATCTACGTTGACAATTTCATTAGAATTATTGTAACATTGATACAAATCTTCTGTAAAAATTAATTTCCTCTGTTTTCATATTTTTTGTCGGCATGGGTTCCTTTTAGTTGAGTTCAGTTCAACTTAGTTTTTCTTTGTAGTGTCAATTTACAACAGATATCATTTCAAACGCGTCTCAGTTCAGCTCAAACAAGCTTTAAACATGTTTATTAGAGTACAGACAAGTTCAGTCCATTTTGTGTTCACGATGTGAATGGGTGTGATAGCTCAGTTGATGTTGCACAGAATCCATGCGCAACCATTACTTTCTGTGTGAAAGAAAAAATGAAAAGTTTACAAATAGTTATGGCAGCAATAACTTTGTCAGTGGTACAATCCAGGATGGAGAAACAGCTAAACACAATGGCACTGGACTAGGTGTACTTTCTTTGGAAGAAAAACATAGACAAAGCACAAAGTTAAAGGAAATATGAATTGCAATGAATTCATAAAGTGACATTAACAAGAGAAAATCTTGGTATGTCTTCAGGAAGCCCAAGGCAGAGTGATAACCTTATCACTCTGTCAGGTTTATTTAAAAATGTAAAGTTTTAAACCACGTTCTATAAGTTGGCAGGGTGTCTGCTTCATAAAAAAACAAAAAACAAAAAAAAAACAAAGAATTTTTGTCATTTCCCACAACAGATACCTAAATATTCTTCTTCTCAATATCTATATCCTTACATTTTGTACCAATTGGTATTTTTATACCTTTTCTGGAACGGAAAACTCAACAAGGAGTGACTATTTACACTACACCAATGGATAAGCCTTGGGTCGAGATATTGCTTTAATTTCTCCTTTTGCCGTTTGCCATTTTCTTTTTTTTTTCTTTTTTTTTTTTTTTTAGCAAAAGTCCTCAAATCCCACCATGTTTTTCTAGTAGCACCCAGTTCCACCAACATCCTGGCATGTGCTTTTGAGAAGAGGAAAGCACGGACTTGCACATATAGTTCCATTCTCATTGGATCTGTCCCATCTTTAATCCAGCCAGATGGATTTCAGCTCTGGACTGCCAGATTACCAGTCAGGCATTCTGCTAAAGTGATAATGGCACAAGTGACTCCAATTACTTATTTAATCAACATTGTGTGCTCTTGTTAATGAACTCATTCATCTTTGTCTTAGTCTGCTTTATTTCTTAGATGATTTCTGGCACCAACTGTAGTTGGCTCACTAAAGTTGAACAGAATTTGCTCTTAGTTCAACATGCCTAAAAGAACAAAGTTTAAAAGAGGTGTCAATGTAATAAAAAACATAATCTCTGACTCTTCTTCTTGTGCAGGCTTCTGCTAATATGTGTCTTTTAATTAGATGTGTTAGAACAGGGTAACAACTAAAACATGCATAAAACTGGCCCTTGAGGACAGAAATGTCCAGATCTGGGCTTCTGGATAATCTCCACTAGACGACAAGACCAAAAGCTATCGTCATTGGATTCTAACAATGTGTATCTTCTCTGTAACACTGGATCAACCTTGTGAGGTCATGGCTAAATACAACTGATAACCCTCCAAAGTTTTTATAGTGGTGGTTCATTCTCTCTCTGTGACCAATATGCTTTCATGGTATAGCAAAGAATAACTAAAAAATCTCAAAAGATTCACAGGCTTATGTATGAACTTTAGAGTAAATTTTTCAGTTTGACCTTTTTCACATCCATCCATTGTCTTCTGCACATCGAAGATCAGGTTGATGGGTCAACAGTCTACGGGGGCAACCCCAGACATCCCTCTGCCCCCAAGAAACACTTTGCTTTGGGATTCTTGGGGATCCCAAAGTGTTTTGCGTCTTCCTATGGGTCTCCTCCCATGAGTCATCCCCAAGAGGCACTCTGACCAGATGCTTGAACCACATCAATTGACATCTTTCTATGCAGAGAAGCAGTACCTCTACTTTGAGCCACCCTTAGGTTATGGAGCTTCTCATCCTGTTGGTAAGAATGATTTCAGTCAGCCTCCTTGTTTCAGCCCCCCGAACCAAGAGGCTTGTTTCAACCCCTGGAATCTGGAGTCTTTGCCCACATTACTGTGGGCAAAGATTACTCCATCTTACCATCACCCATGAACAAGGCTCCAAGTTCTTGTTGACATGTAGTATATCAGTTTCCTGGTAAAATCCTGACTGATGATAACCAGTGCCAGTCTTAGTGGTGCTAGCAGTTGATTATTATTGCTTGACAGAATATGCAGTAAGCTAACTCCCTCAAGGTGGGGTCACACTATGCACTTCATAGCATTTTTCATTATGAAAGAATCATGAAAAAACCCTGTTTGGAGGCTGTATTGGTGGTCTGTAATCAGTCAGTTTGACAGAAGCACTGACCGGTAATTTAGTTTGGGCCTGATTAAGGATGACCTATTACAAGTGTCAAGCAGTGTCATAAATTTTCTGGGAAAGTTGGACTCCTCCAATGACTAGCATCTTGTTTTTGTCCCCTTTCGCTAATGAGCACTCCCAGAGCTGCTTCCTTTTCTTTTCCCCTCCCTCATTTCAGGATCCAGCTCTAATTAGATCATTGACACCTGTAGGTAGATTTGAATTTGTTGTTAGACTGATATCTTTGTTGTATCTTTCTGACAGGACTGATGGTGTGGATCACTATTCTAATATAACTAACTAAGGTCTAGGATTCATAAAGAAATAAACTGTCAGTTGTCTATTCTTGTCACAATAATATGTTACCTAATAATCTTAGCATTAGTCTGAGCACATCTGCACTAACACCCACCTGCTGCCAATGTTGAACAAGCTGTGCATTGGTTGCAAACTGATTTGTTGCAAACTGATTGAACTTGGGGAGGATGTTCCCAGCGTTTGGTGGACACTCCAGAATACACTAAAATCTTCTTCAATGTTGCTGAACTTCTCACCTTCTACTGCAGGAAGGTGCAGGAAGCTGTCCTTTCATGTGTAAACATCTTAGCAACTGTTTTCTTGCTTGAGCAATGCAATGATTGAATCCTTTTGCTAACAAGATAATGATATTAAACTCATGTACCAGTTTTGAAGCAAACAATTTTCTAATTAAAGTGATAGGATTTTATTTTAGTCTTCTGCTACTTCATTTTTATGGCTAACAATCTATTAAAACAAAGTTTTAGAAAATAGGCTTCCTGTTGTAGAATTAATGCATATTTAATCACTGTTCTCATTAATCAAACATTAGCTATCAGGGATACCAGAGAAACAAAGCTAGAAAAATACAATGTTTGTATTGCTACCAAAACTTTTGACCATTTTTGTATAAAATGACCTTTCATAACATGTTATATCAGTCAGGATGGTTTATAATTTGACCTCTGGGTATAAACTAAATTTTACTATTCATTGCTTTTCATTTCCAAAATGATCTATTCCATCATAGACACATTTTACAATACACACATTTAATTCCAGGTTTTTAATGACCAGCTAGTATTAGAGATTGGCGATTAAAAACTGCTTTTTACAGTTCAGAAGTCAGTTAGGAGTGGGTCTCAAAGTCATGTCAGAGTCTTGCACAAACATTTAGCATAAAACAGTCGGAGGGCGGAGCTGAGTAGGAGCCAGAGTCAACGGGAGCTCAGGAGAAATAGGGAAACAAAAGGGGAAAAACCCAGAGGAGGAAACCAGCCAAAAACATAAAAGAAACATGGATGAGAATATGACTTTTATCATTTATCAGTTTTTTTTTTTGTTTTTTTTTTACATATGGTTTTATTTAATTAGCTATTTATGGAAATATTGGTGACTGTGTTATGCAGATCCCATGATGCCTAGTGATTGTTTTTGAAAATAACTTTTCAGAAACAATCATGTTTATTTGTGTAGCACATTTCAGCAGCAAAGCAGCTCAAAGTGCTTTGCATCATGAAAACATTAAAACACTTTGTACACATACAGTCAACAATTGTGAAAACCAGAAAGAGACATTGCATTTTGTCAAGTTCCATTGTTAAAATCAGCAATACACATCAAATATGTTTATCATTCTATCAACGTCAGACTATTGCATCTAAATTGGAATTTACAGAGCCAGATGAGACAGACTATAATTCACTTGTGTCTCTTTGGAAAGTTAGAAATCAATTTATATATATATATATATATATATATATATATATATATATAAAATATTGTGCTTAAAATAATATTTAAGCGCACAACTGTTGTCTTGAACTTCAATTTGTTTCCCCTCTTGTCTTGAGGGCCTTGTTAAGTAATTGTGTGGGGGTCCGATTTGGCCCATTGGCCTTGAATTTGACACACGGTTTATATAATGTTGTGGATTACCTTTGTACCACACTAATAACCTTATAAAATGATATTGTTTTATCTTCAGGTAAAGGAAGCAATGAGCAGATCTTAAGAATGTTCACATTTGCAGCCAGTTTATTGCAACTTATATAAAGTTTTACAAATTTTCTTTCTAATTAATTTGGGCCTTTTACAGTTAAATTGTATCAGATAGGATATGCATTACTTTTGAGAAAAAAGGTTTTGAAAGAACGTATCACTGCCTCTATTGATTACATCACAACAACCTGGGATTTTAAAAAGGGTGTTGGGGAGTTGGAGAAGGCTGTAGCTCAGCCAGAGCTTTAACGAAGATTTAAAAAGATCAAGTCTACTTCTTGAACACGTGTGTTGCATTAATGTTATTTGTTTACATTCTTAAAAACTTTTTTTGGCCTTGTAACAATCCGTATTCATTCAGAAAGACTTAGTTTCTGTTTGAAGAATAAACCCTCTAAAGCAAAAATGTTGTTAAATCCCGGCAGTGTTAGGTAGCAGACAGCTTATTGATAAGAATTGTAGCCCTTTCATCATAATCTCTGCATAGTTCAAAAGCCTTTTTTTCTGACTGGCATTTTTCCAGTGTGCATGATTGACCTGTTACACATTTATACCCTAATAGTGTATGTCCTGACTTTCCTTTAGAGTTTGTATTCTGTGGATGAACTCTGCAGTGTGACCCCTGAAACGCAAACCTGTCTTGTTGAGGCTTCTGTTTTCACTTTTTATGCTATTTTCTTTCCTTTTTTTTTTTTTTCTCACCAATGAGTGATAGCGCTTACCCCAGGAATGCATTGTGGCCTTACCTGAAGTGATTGAAAGCTTCTTTGGGCAAGTCCCTTTTCCAAGGAAAGACATAGTTTCCATTTGAGGTAATGACAGAATAATGGTTTCATCACACCTGCTGCTCCACCCCCTGCATGTATTTGCATGTATAAACATTTACATCTGGAGACGTGCACTGAAGGGTGAAACTCTGCTGAAATGAAGCAAACATATTTATTCCAGTTACTAAGAAGTGGAAGTTGTTCCATATCTCCTGGAAAAGGAAAGGCAGTCCCTTCACCCTCCCCTTGTTTACGCTCCTAACATGCCGACTGCTACTGCTCATACTCTTATTGCAAATATCTCGCTTTCATTACAAAAAATACTGATAAACACATTTCGTTGAGTATTTTAAGCACAATCTTTCTCCTTGCCTGTCCAAAAGCCCACTCTCAAGGAACTCTATGTTCTAAATCCATAAATATCAAAGCTATTTAAGTGTAAGAGCTCATGAAATATTACTGTTATTTTTCTCAATTATTTTTCTATTTAAGATTTTTTTTTTCTTTAGAAGGGATCTGTTCTCCTACACTGTTGCTCTCTGCTTACACTGTATAAGAAATTGCATAAAGATAAAGAGTAGAGCTGGTTTTCCTAGACTGATAACTTTTTACTAATTGACATTTTAGAGATCCCTTGATCTGATTGAGTGGAATTGGATTTTAATTCTGTGGTACTGGTCTGAGTTTTACTGCTGTAGCTGAAATTGATTTCGAACTTAGATAAGTTGTTGCACTCAGGCGTGTATTTAAATAAACTTGAGTTGAACTGTAACATGTCAGGAAGATGTGCAATTGCGATATTACTGAATTTTGTGATCCATATTTGGTTGAGATGAGCCTATTGTTACCTAATCATATTACTTATTTCCAATCAATATAATGTTCCGTTCAGTTTTAAAGCATTTGCATGAAGCCAGTGTAATCTGAATCTAATGTGGGCAAGGAATGTAGAGTGCATCAAACTTGCTAAATATACTATTAACATAGAAAGTGAAATAGCCTTAGACTTGTAATATAATGACCTCAAAAGTAATGCACCCAACCAGCCATTTGATATACACTGAAATATCAAGGATGATTTCAACTCAGTACAATGGAGAGCTTTCGATGGAACTGATCAATACATTAATATTGTGCACAAAAATAAATGAACAACAGAGGTGCACCAACTGTGTTTTGCTTGGGGGTTATAATGTAGGACTGTTTTTCAGAATTGTATTTCTTCCCCATTAGTTGCAGTGAAAGAAACTTAAATCTTCTACACAAAAAGACATTTTGAAAAATTTCATTCTCTCAACTTAGTGGGAATAGTTTGAGCATGGTCTCTTCCTGTTCCAACATGGCTGCATATCAGGACGCAGAGCAAGGTTCGTAAATAGATGGGGAATCAACTTTGGACTAGAAATTCTTGTTAGCCTGATTGGACATCTTTGAGATGATAACTCACCTCACTGGTACTTAAAATAAACAACTTTGAGACATTTTCACTCAGTAACAACATCATCACTGAAGAGTATAGTTAAAACAACCTGACTGGTGCTTAATATGATGTGTTCACTGGTCAGAAAAAATGTGAATTTTTAAGTGTGTGATAGGTTCATCGTTGTTTAGTCGATCATGCTAAAATATGGCCCATTCTGGTTACCATCTGCCCTTCCATCATTAGTAAATATATAAATAAAGTAAAAAAAAAATAGATAATTTCATCATTTTGTTATTGGTCTATAGTGTTCCAACAAAAAATGAAAATAAAAGTCAATGTGCTCTGTGGATTTTCTACTCGGAGATGTTAGAAAATATTTTGCAGGCATGTTTGTTTCACCACTCCACCAATCCAAAAGCAGAATTCTTGGATTCATCTTTGCTAATTGAAAAGTAATGGCAGCTTCAAAGACATCTTATTGATCTCATTTTAGAGTCTTGAACTTGTTTCTAACAGGAGACCACATTTCTCTCCCAACTCAAACAGGGTTGATACCTCTACAAAGTGAGTGTGCAGAACTTTAATGAATAAAAAGAGCTACAGAAACAAATATCTCAGATCAAACGGAACTTCTAAGCTATGCTCTGAATCTTTCTTAGAGAGTAGTGAAGCCATAATAACAAGCCCTTGTATATGGTATACAATTATGCTTTTTCATCTTTCTGAGGTTGTGCTTGAGCTCCATCTCATGGATTTCATGCAAGGCCTTACTCTGTATACTTTGCCAAAGAAAATGGTTGATGAACCAGCTTCATCTTTAAATTATGTTCAGCATATGTAGTAATTGGATTGTCGCACTGAAAAGAAGAACTTGCTGTTTCATTTGAACTAGAAACATTTAGTCTTTTCAGTCTATGTGGCAGAATAAACTTTCGGTGTTGTCTTTTTTATATTTACATCTTGTGTATTTTTATGCTGTCTGGAGCAGTTCAACATAGTATTAAGACAGTTATTAAAAATAACACAAACTTATCCCTGTCTTGTTGTCAATTGAAAACATTTATAACGTAGATTTTTTTGGCTGTTGCTGACAACTTGCACATGCTTAGAGGATTATTTTTCTTAAATACCCTGAAAACTAAACTCTGTCCATCTTTACATGCTAAAGCGTAGCTCCTAAAGAACTCAGTATTGTGTGATATACATTTTGTTCAATTCTCAAACAGAAGCAGAAGCTTGTGCTGCCCAGGACAGATTATGGCCTAATCATTTGAGTACTACAATTTAAATACTGGAAGTTGCATTCATATTAACATTTTGTGGTGGTTTCACAAAAGCAGGCAACAAGATGAATACTTTTTGTTTTTAAATTAACTTATATTTTCTGCATTGTATTTAGGGAGAAGCGATTCCTGTGGCATCTGAAGCTCGTATTTCCTCAGAGCAGCTCAGAGTTCAGTCAGAGGAGGTAAGTTATACTTTAAAATAACATATTTCTGGTTTGTTTCTCAGATGTTTCAATTCAATAATGTTGATTATGATATGATTGTGATTTGATTGTTGTTTAACTCAAATTCTTTTTTCACCTCACAATTTTTTCTTCTAGGGTCTCTGACACCCAGACCTTGATCCAGATCTTGACTGCTTATATCCACCCCACAGAGTCTGATCCTGTAATTTGTCAAAAGTGAGATTTCAGCTTTTCTTTCTTAATTCTTAGGATTTTTTTTTACAATAATGAATATTAATCTCATGGAATTGCCAATGTTTTCAATCAAATTTTCCAACAAAATTTCTACATGACTCAACTGAGCTTAGATTTTTACTTCAAGCACTTTTCCCCTTGATATAGATTCTAAATGTCATCATATTGTTTAAAGTGAATTTGCCATGACAGATTCAAAAGCTTAACAGTGAGATTACAGGTTTTGGAATGTTACTTTGGCTTGAATAATCCTCAAGCTTCAGCAGAAAATTTGTGGAAAAAATGTAATCTAATCAAGATCTGTTCTAATCCAAGTCTTGATAAGAACAGAAAAAGAAAATATACATAAGGAATACAAAAAAACAACTATCCAAACCAGCCCTAGCTCTACCTTTTTTTTTTTTTTTGGAAAGCTTAGTTCGGTTTCACTAGCCACACCTCAGCGTGATTACTAACAGACCCTTGGAGTCAAGAAAACACTGAACCAGTCTGAAATCATGAAGTAGGCTTAGACATCTCAAGAACAAGGCTAATGGCTGCAAAAATTGTAGAATACAATAGAAAATACTTTATTAATAGAACAAAAGTAACATGTCTGAAATTCAAGTAGAAATGACCTTAGTAAAATAACCTCTGTTTTGCTTGCATTAAGGGTAAAAAAATTTAGAGCTAGGAAGGTGTTAGAGGGGTCAAGGTGTTAGAAGAAGGTAAATCAGGTAGTTGTCTAGTAGTAGCAGTGGAAGGAGATGCAGTATTTTCCAGGACTAGACCCAAAGGAAGCATGTGTAAAGAAAAAAGAATTGGACCAATAATTGATCTCTGAGGAGCCCCACAAGAAAGAGAGGCTGATGTGGACAGACAAAGTTCTGTATTAGTACTAAATGGTCTATCACTTGAATAATAATGAAGCCAATCCAGTGGTACACCTTAAATCCAACCCATTGTTCCAAACAAGAGCTGAGAGTACTGTAGTCCACAATGTGAAATGCTGCTCTAAGATCTAAAAGTATGCAATTCACAAAGCTTTCAGAGTTTTTTGCTAAAGGATTTTAATAAAAACGCTTACCAGCCCTCATAGTGTGGAAGGTAAATGTTTTAAACCGAACTGTAAAATCTCCATCATGCCGTCAGTGCCCAAAAATAGATTCAATTTGGTAAATTTTCCAATATCTATGAAAGTAATTGAGGTTTGAAGATCTATCTAAATTTAGAACAAAGTTGGGGATCATAGCTATTTTTTTTTTTTCTTTTACCAAAAGATTTACAATTGGACGTTTGAAATATTTGACTATAATAAAAGTAATAGTATTTATAATGTTGTGTTCTTTAAACCTTTCAGTCAAAGATAACTCTTCAAGAGTTAAATAAGGCTTAGACCATGTTGGTTAGCATACCTTCTGATGAAGTTCAGGAGGGACAAGGAGTGAAGCAGAGTAGAGCTTGGAGAAAACATTAAGCGGAAAAGCAACAAAAAAGTTGTTTATGGAAAATTGAGCTTACGATATCTAGCTGAGGACACAAATAGTACACTCCAGTGTGTGTAAACTGTCTTTAAGAGGGAAATTCCCTCTTTGTTTGGAAACTGAATTCTTAGCCTTGAAAATATCGGTCAGGATATCAGTGCGTTTAGGTTTCTTCTTTGCTGTTCTCAGTCAACACTTTATGTTTTTCTCCATTTCTGTGACTTTATGAAAAAGGTCACATCAGTCTAAACTGTATGCTTTTGTTGTTGTTTTTACTTCTTAGAATAAATCCCAAATGGAGATATATTTTTTACAGTTATTGAAGTTTTTGTTTGATTGTGAATTTCTATTTCAGATTGAAGATGTATGTGCATCATCAATTCGAACATGTGAAAGTTTTCATGAAAGCAGAGGGGAGAAAGGCTAACTCTGTGAGGTGAGACATTTTTTCACTTTTTGTATGTTTTCCTTTTTGGTGTACTTAGATTTTTATTTATTTTTATTATTATGGAAGATCTTCTTTATCCTTAAGTAGAGATCCACATTTCTTAATTATAATGCTACTCGTTTTGTAAGTATTTCTTGCAATTTAGTATGCAGCTACAATTACTTTGCTTGTCTACAAAAGCTTTGAAACAGTTTTTTAAGTCACTGCATCTTTGTTGTTTTCAAATAATTTCCGGAGCCTTTTAACAACCCCAAAAAACATCCTAGAGTCACGTCACTCATCTCACGCCCTGTTCGTGTGACCGCACCGACCGTTTGATCAATCTTACTATTCTTGAGTGATTTACTCAGTATGCTTAAAATCGAAATACGCAGTTTATGGACATGATATCACTGCCTTGTAAATTCCACCAAACCTACGCAGAGCTTTGGCAAGAATGTTGTAACAGCATCAGGTTCTATTTTCTTGCCTTTTTTGGTGAGATTCCAGGATGGATGTGCTTTATCTTTATCCGAAATCCATTTCCCTTACATTGTCTCCAAATATTCACAGTTTCTGTTTTGTGTGCACATCATCTTTTGTCTTTATAATCTTGAGCAGTTTGATTTCTTGCTTTTTTGAGCAGATTAAAAAATGAGAGTATGGCGATTACGACATCCATTTACCTCGCCCAATTTTAGCCTCTTTCTCTGCTTTCCATTTCCGTTTTGTCGCAGAGTGACTTATGATCATAAAATGTTCATAACCATTATCCTTGGCCCAAATGAAACGTCATGCAACCTCCCATCCCATTTTTCATCCTTATAATACGCACAGATACTTCCTTCTTTTGTTTGGCCCGGTGGGCTGGGCTGCACTCCTATTTCCAGGCTATAAATTATATTTCCTGACAGCATGGTTAAAGAAATGATTGAAAGATGAGTGTAGGTATTAGCCAAGATTTAGCACAAGCTGTCAGACTGTCATGTTTTGCTTGCTTGTGTTAACACTTCAGAACAAAATCTTGGTCTTATGCTGCACCTTTACAGAGTTACCGTTATAATAACAGTCATTAAAAGTTTATCTCTACCATAAAAAAATACATGCTGTTTCATTAAATTGCTATGCCAAGCCTATAATATAAAAGACATGTTTTTATTTCTTGAGAAAACTGTTATGCATCCTTTGAAGACAATGAAGTTCAGAGTATTTAAGAGATAAAATTCCACCAGCTGGAGGCATGTCCAGCATGAGTCGACATCTTGGCTAGAGATACACAGAGTGACTGAAAACTGCTTACATTTTCCATCCTGTGGTGTAAAGTAGATATGCACTGAAATATTACTGCCACATTCCCACATGGCTGGCCCATCCCAAAACACACAAACAGCAGCAAGGTAGAACTAAACAGTGGTTATAAATATCTGCTCGGTTTTTCTTAAATGTATGATACCCATATTTTAAAAAAGGAGAGTAGGTAGCATTTCTCTTTTAATTTTTTTTTTGCAACTTCTTGAAATTCAGAAGTTGACATTTTATTAACAAAACGTAGAATAGCCTTTTAAACTGTGTTACATTATTAAAGGTTTTTGGGGATCCTTTCACAAGATTATCTCAATAGTCTGCTTCAACGTTAGTGTAATCACACCACAAGACATGTCTTGAAAATTATGGTCTTGGTCTCTCAGTACATTTGCAATATGTAATCAGTGTTTTTATGTTGCTTTTGGAGTTTTGGCTTCTTCATCTCTGAGCGGCATTTTAGCCCATTCCAGCATAAAACTCATTTCACTATATGTAATGACAGCAATTCTTCACAAGATCTTTTGCTTGAGAGACTGCAAAACATACACATTTAGAGAGATACAAGAATGTCACAGTGCAGACAAAGATCTCTAGAGATTTCTATAGCTGTTAGCCTTGTTTTTGTCATCAGTGTTGGACAGCAAGTCTGGAAAGAATGCTTAGTGTGTGTCGGGTTAAGTCTATGGTAGTGAGTCATTAAGAGCTATAAATCATTCTTGCTCTTTTTCTTTTTACTTTGAATGGCTACAACCCTTTCCTGCCCCACCTTAGTATCTATCAGCAAGTGGTTTAATAACAACAAATTGAGTTAGTAATGAATATTAATGGGCCACATTAAAATTAACATCATGGGAATTACCTTACATTAACTCTGTGTAGTTACATAAGACGGCTTAGACACTGATTACACCTCTAATTTGAAGTTGGGGCGCTGCAGAGTGACATCTCGTCCAAAACAAGTCTAAAACCTTTTACACCCAAATGGGCTAGTTCTTCTTGAAAACTGCTTTTCATGAAGAAAACTCTTAATTTGGCTTGAGCTGCTGATTTAATGAAGTCATGGATAGTGGTGGTAACGGCTTCTAGGAGGTTATTCACCACAAAGGGCATGACTGCATGTTGTTGTTGAACGACTTCGAGAAATATCCAAGAAAGAAGTTCTTGTGCTTAACTAAACATAGCTGTGTTAGCAGCATCCTCTTACTGGAAAAGAAGGCAAGCACATCAAGAGTACCATTCACACGTTCCTGGATATTTGTTTATGTAATTTTTTCATGTTTGTTTTTTTTAAAATTTTATTCCACTGCTGTGATCCAGAGGATGCCTTCTCCCTTTTTCCCTGGACTTCTGCTTTTCCTCTCAGCCAGCCAAGCATCCATGCGTCCTGATGTGTCAGATTTACACAAGTTGTTTTTGCATTTCTGGCTGAAAAAGGAAACACCTGTCTGTACTTTGTTTCTTTTTTCTTTTTTTTTTGCTTATGCCAATGCCCTGTGAGACAGGGATGTTTTTGTCCCGTGTAAGCTGAGCCTTCTCTTACATATTTATGGCCAACCTTTTCCAGACCTTGCTCATTGGCTGTTGCCCATCTTGCCCCAAAGCTTGTATTTATTTCTGCTTAACAGATGCTTCCTCGTGTCTCCTGATATCATCGTGTGTTGTTATTGAAATTGTTCTAAATTTACAGGAGATAATATTCATCCATCCATTTTCTTTACACCCTTGTCCCTAATGGGGTCGGGAGGTGCTGGTGCCTATCTCCAGCTACGTTCCGAGCGAGATAATATTCCATT
Source organism: Alfaro cultratus (assembly GCA_903066825.1). Lineage (NCBI taxonomy): Eukaryota > Metazoa > Chordata > Actinopteri > Cyprinodontiformes > Poeciliidae > Alfaro > Alfaro cultratus. The sequence goes on along the minus strand of CAEFZX010031384.1, from coordinate 26,696 downwards.
AAGTTATGTGTTTAGGTCACACATGAAAAGCATGATTCTGCTTGGATTATTGAAACTAGTTTCTGTCACTCTTTTCCTGAACATCAGTGAACTAAACTTTTCATAGGTTTGCTTAAAGAGCTGCTGCTGGTAATAAGGATGAAATAAAGGCATGAGGGCAGGTTTATTGTGCATGCTTGAAAAAAAAAATAAATTTTCTTGAGATAATTTTTGGATTTGTAGAAGTATGGAAGGCCCACGTGGAGTTTGGAAAAATACAATCTTCTGCAAGACTATCAGACCTCTTTCAAAATGTGTACGAACTACAAAATAACACTTTCTTCCTAAGTTGGAAAGGAGATGTGTAACAACTGAACAGGACCAACCGCTTTGACGTCTTTCAGTCTGGTTTCCGTCCTCACCACACTACTGAGACTGCCCTAGTCTAAGTGTTCAATGATATCCACATAAAGACAGACTATAGAAGAACCACAGTCCTGGTACTGCTGAACCTCAGTGCAGCATTGGCACTGTTGGCCATTATATATTATTGAAGCAACTGGAGAGCTGGGTAAGACTCTCTAGTACGGTAAATACTTGACTGGCTCCAGGCTTACCAAAAGAACAGGGACTTCTCTGTGTTTCTATAGCTAACTTCACATCAGAGTGTACAGAAGTCAAGTGTGGGATACCCCAAAGTTACCAAGCCAAGCACTGAACCAATTTTTAGAACAAATAAATGTGTGGATGTGCCATAACGTTTTTCAACTGAACAGAAACAAAACTGAAATTATTGTTTTTGGACCACAAGAGTTGCGATCAATCAAGAGTTCAGTCATTACATCTAGAAACTATACTGATCAGGCTCAAAATCTGGGTGCAGTTCCCGTCCGTCCGTTCATGCATTCATGCATGCATTCATTCATTCTCTTTACGCCCTTGTCCCTAATGGGGTCGGGAGGGTTGCTGGTGCCTATCTCCAGCTGCGTTCCGGGCGAGAGGCGGAGTCACCCTGGACAGGTCTCCAGTCTGTCGCAGGGCAACACAGAAACAAACAGGAAAAAAAAACATGCACACTCACACTCACACCTAGGGAGAATTTAGAGAGACCAATTAACCTGACAGTCAGGTTTTTGGACTGTGGGAGGAAGCCGGAGTACCCGGAGAGAACCCACGCATGCACAGGGAGAACATGCGAACTCCATGCAAAAAGACCCCGGGCCAGGAATCGAACCCAGGACCTTCTTGCTGCAAGGCAACAGTGCTACTAACTGCACCACTGTGCAGCCCCTGGGTGCAGTGCTAGATAGACTCAAATATAAAATGTTTACTGGTTTCAATTGTTGACTGTGTGGCATATTTTATGAGTTTGTATTTTTATGTTTTTATGAAATAAAATACTTGTTGCTGAAATGTGCTATACAGTAAACTTGATTGACTGATTCCCTGCCATAATACAGCAGTTGCATTGGTCTGCTACTGTGAAGAAAATAAAGCTCTCAGTTAACTGGTGCATGTGCATCCCAAATCTTACCAATGGACTATGGCACCAAGAACAAGATCCCAGATACAGCCGGGTCAAATCAAGCTGGTTGAGCTCCATTATTTGGGAACGGGTGTGGGAAGACTCTTTTAGTGTCATCCTGTAGAGATTTTTCAGGAGGAGACACTTGTTTCCGAATCAGAATACCCAGAATGTTGTGTTCTTATTACTGAGTAAATTAGTACACCAAGTTCACCGTGGAAATGGAATTTGTTACAACAATCTCCCCCATTTAACATGTTACACTTTCGACACTGGTTACGTGTAATTACCTTTTAAACTGGAACATAAATGTACCTGGTGAGACATTTGCCCTGTCTCACCAGATACTAGCTTGTGAACAACTTTCGATTTGTATTTATTCAGTATAGTAAAAATAATAATAAAAGAAGGGTTGATTTGTTTCATCCTTTTTATACCCTGTAATATCTGGGGGGTTTTACAGGGGTTTGAGCAGAACGGTGGAGAAAACAACAAAAACTCCCCCTTAAGAGCGCATTAGCTGAGTCTTCTGTTCATTGAGAGAACATTATATAGACACCAGATGTGTGCATGTTCTTGGCTGAGCTGCACAGCTTTGTATGTGGAAGTGAACAGAGGTTTAATAACCTCATTGACACCACAGGGAGGAAAAATCTGCTTTCTTTTATAGTTGTTTACAAACAAGGATGTATTAAAAAAAAATTATAAAAATTTTTTTGTTAGTATTCGTTAGATTTTTACCCATAAACTAAATGTCATGGACATAATGGGCACCTCGTAAGCACATTCTAAGTATAAGTTTCTGCTTTTGCTTGCTGTTTTTACTTTTTACACACCTTCTTCCTGAATCTTAAAACTTTATGCTTTTTAATTTTGTAACATGGATGGAAAACAATGTTATTATTGCTAGATAAACTTCACATTTTTATGTTGTGTTAATAATGCCACTTTGGCAATTTGACAATTTCCAGGTCTTTTTAAATCTACATCAGCTGTTTGTAGTAATTTGACATGACCTATTCAAGGAAGTTGCTTTCTTTTGGAGGACAGTTTCTTTTAAGCTCTTCTTCCAGTGAAATCTCATTTATGGGCTTGTTCTAACAAAGCTTTTGGACTGACTTTAGAAGTGGGATGTTCCTTGGGTAATTGTGTCATTGAGCAAAACAAGCAGGAAGTCCAGAATCTTTTCTATACTTGTGCATTGCTTTCAGAAATGTTTATGTGATTAAATAGGCATATAGATAGATATTTATAGCAGGCATGTAGTCAAGACTGATTTTTCCTAGACTACTTCCTCCAAGACTAAGACCAAGGCTGGATCGTTCATAACAATTTTTATTTTATTTTTTGGGGGTGGAGGGCACTGAACAAAATATAAAAATTAATGTAAAAACATCTAATTACTCTACCAAAGTACCAAAGTATCAATCTAGTAAATGTCAAAATAAGCTAATATTTCAAATGCAGCCACATTTTATACACAATCTCTAAACTGAATTAATGGACTTACATTGTACAATAGTTTAAGTTAGAAAACCAGTAAGAGAGTAATCAAGATTTGTCAAATCAGACTTGGAGTCAAGGCCAGTTCTTTGGAGACCAAGACCAAGATGGAGACCGCACCCTTCAAGTCCAAGACCAGGGAATAACAGCTCGAGACCGGTCTTGAGCCCTCCATTCCTGATATATATAATGCATCCTAAATTAGAGCATGTCTCCTATTTATCCAGTGAACCGTTTCATCCTGTGATTTATGAAATTTATTGACTGAGGCAATCATTGATGTCATCTTCTCCAGATGGTTGCACAAGGGTGGGGAGTGCTGCCCCATGTGCCTTAGTGATGCTGCTAAGTCTTAGCCAAATACTGCATCTGTCAATATGTGATGCCAGAAAATTATATTCATTTGGCTGTTGAAAATCCAGGTCTTAATTATCTATTAATCCTTTGATTATTGTCAGCAGTCACTTATAAAAGCTGTGCCTTCTGCGTCTTGTGATCATATAATTTACCTAGCATGCTGTAATGATATTGGGTTGTAATCATGTCTTTGTTTTGCTTGATTCTCCCTGTGATCTGACATAGGTACCACGAGTTGGACGTTGAGAAAAGCCTTAGGGATAACCTGACTTATAAAACAATCATTGAGTATCCTGTACTGCATGTTGTTCTCAGAGATCACTGGAAGGACTACCCACTCAAAGGACCAGGTAACCAAATCCCAAGTCATATATTTGATGCAAACTTTGGTCGATGAAAAACAAATTTATCCACAGCTGCATTTGGATTAAGATTCAGTGCCAGTTTTTAATAGGGATATAGATTTTGATACAGTTAAGTCTAAACAAATGGAATTTGTACAGTCCAACATGAGTCAAGACCCAGAGCAGTCCCAAAACACCAAACTCTCTCGGCTCTGTCGATTCCAACCCCATTGTATCATGTCCCGCTTTCTCCAGCTGAGGCTCTAAAACACTCTGTTCCCTTATTTTTCTCTATGGTAACGCGTTAACTCAACGGAAATGAGTGTGCTCTGCTCAGGATCATGCACACCAGCTTAACCTCGACAGAAACAGTAGCCAAAGAGAGGATCAAACACAGCTTGCTTATTCGAGTGTGACTTCATGAGCTCTGAGAAGGAGAAAACAGGATATTGGTCTTTGTTTCCCCTCATTTTCTGCTCGGTTTCCTCTGCCCCTGAAGTGTTTTAAAATCTAGAGGTGTCAGTCGCATGAAAACACTACTACATTCCATGAAAATGGACGTTCATTGATGGATTTCTTCTCAGGTCTGCACACGGGAACCAAATTGTGAGCAGTTCAATTTTATGGTTCTAAAGTAGAACACAAGCCTTGTTTCATTATGCTGTCAGAACAAACTGTCCAAATGACAAATGGGGTAATTTTAGTCTGCGAGTGTGTTTTCAGTGATAAGCCCCTGGTACCATGTTGTTTCCCTATAAACTTTGCCATTGAAGCATCCTGATAATTACCCATGCCAAGCTCAGGGAAGCAGGGCAGGAAGTGATAAAACACAGTCAGATACTGTGGCAGAGGATATATTCTTGCTGAGAGACTGACAGTGTATAAACTGAATTCAACCTGTAGCTGTATTCAGCACGTAAAAGATGTCTGTGAATAAACTGGGTTGAAATGTTGGTATTTTAAGGATCAAAATGACAGTAGTGTGCCGATCGATCGGCCACCGATCATAATCGGCTGATTTCTGTGAAAAAGTGTATGATCTGTGATCTTGTTGCCGATCACCAAAACCGATCACTTTTATCTCACTTTGCAGGCTGTGTGTGTAGCTATCTTCTCTTTCCTTCACGCTGTGCAAGTGCACAGCAACAAATCCTGTCTTGTGAAAATATAATGCTCCGAGAGTGGTGGAAAATTACCTTGGGGTTGAAAAATTAACAGCCATTCCAGGCAATCGGCAGTGATTGGTGATCAGCAGAAATCGGCCTCATGGATTAACGGTATCAGAATCGGCAGCAAAAATCCTGATCGGAACATCCCTGTAATTCATACAAAAAAAAGGACAGAATCAGGCAAAATGCATTTTTTCCAAATCAGTTTCTTTCATCAAAAAACTTATGAAACTAACTGTCTGTTGAATCTTTGGTTAAAAATTCACCAAACATGTTTTTTTTTTTTTTTTGGGTGAAACATGTTTGTTTTTCATTCACTAGGTAGAGAATACAGAAACTTTACTCAAGTGAGAGTTGTGATACTTCATTAAGTCCAAGCATTTTGTTGGTTATCCACAAAACAGGAAGTGATCAATTATTAATCTAATCTCTTCAACAGAGTGCAATAAACTTTGCCAAACCAAATTATGCTAGTGAAATAGCAAACACTTAGAACAGCCAATTTTGCCACAGAAAGTAAATTTTATATTCTGTATGAGAAAGTTTGCTGGTTCAGAATAACTAGATCTTATCCACTGTTGATGCCCTTTTGCACTGGCAATTAAGCACAAGTGAGATTTCATTGTGACCCGAACGCAATGACATTGTGGTGCACCTGATCAGCCACTGTCCCGTTTTGTTCTGCTGTGGGTGAGGGCTGACTGACAAACCCTCCCTCCTACCCACATCTTCACATGAGAGGTTAACAGTAGTCACCCCACTGTTGCTAACTTCGAGACTTTTTTGGTTTATTTAGCAACTTTTTAAACAAAAAACAAAATTGGCTGAAATTGGAATCGGCTAGTCAGGCTTTTTAAAGCTCAGTGATCAGCCAGAAAACTGCAATCAGTATATCTCTAATTGTGTCATTATTTTAAAACTATTCATTCTACTTATTTTTTTTTTTATTAATGCATTCTGTTAAAGGGGTAGTATTGCATATTTTACAGGCACATAGTGTCATTTTACAGCATAGTCAAGTAACTGTTACTTTTAGTTGTTATAAAAATGCTATATATGCCAAATATGACTTAAAATACATTTTACTTCCTGATTCAACATCTTGAAATTGGGCGTCTGTTGCTTTAAAATCTCCTGCTCTTTCTGAAACTCCGCCTCCATGAAGTCATCACAACATGGCTGCTCTATTAATCCTTTTACAACATTTTTACCAGCCTGAGAAGTATCTCGTATAATGAGGTCAGCAGATTATCAGTTCCACAAAGGTGTTTGCTAATTGCTGCTGGCTAGTCTGAAGGAGTGGAATGAGGTTCTCTGTGAAACAGCAGCTCAGTAGCTTGGAAACTGCACCTCAAGAGAGCAGCTGCACCTTGAAGGTGGTGCTAGGTCCAAGCAGGCGTTTTGGACATCTGCATAGTTGCTATGGGAGAGGAAAGGATTTCTCAAATATAAATGAAAGAATCAAGGCAACATTCCAGGTATGTTTTTGATGAGGGAATAGTATTCCAACATGATGTAAAGCTCAAAAAAGTTGATTTTGCATTACACTGCTCCTTTAATTAAACTCCAGTTGTGCTCCATGTTTATGTTCCTTATGGAGATCATTGATCATCTGTACACATGACCAGGCAAGAATCTGTTTTACTGTCTCCAGTTAACATAAAAAAAACATTGTTGTTGAAATGTTGGCTCATGTCGTTTCAGCTGAACCTGTATCAACCCGAATAAGTTCTGCAACAAGGTGTGTTTCAGGAGACCAGACAGAGGAAGAGGGGGCCCAAGATCTACAACCAATACAAGGCTCTCGCGCTACGGAGGAATCAAACATTCACACAAGAACCCAAGACATAACTCCTGAAACGGAACCACCGCTGCAGAAAAAGGCCAAGAGGAGCACAGGAGAGGAAGAACAAGAGGAAGGAGAGATTGTAGACAGCAGTGATGAAGAGGAGAAAATTGGCAGCAGGGATCAGTGTTTAAGCAACTACCTTACTGGTGATGCCTCAACTTGTAGAGAAAGTGCTGAAGTCACAGTGACCGAGGAGAATCCTGTTAATGAAACAGAGTGTGTTCTGACTCATCACATTCAGCTTGGAAATGACTCAGCTGCTGCTTCAGACAGCTGTCAGATGGAATGATGATAGAGAGGATGCTGTTAAACTGAGTGACGAAGCAGATTTGGCAGCAAGTAACCAAAATATACCTTTACTCGGCTCATTCATATAGACTGTGTTAAAAAGAAAGAACAAGTACATTATTAGATCCAGAACCATGTGTTTTAAAATGTTTTCTCAAATAAAATTGTTCTTTGAAGTAATTGTTTTGAAGTCCAAATGTGTTCATGTTCAACTTATAAGCAACAAAATATCATATAAAGCCATCAAATTTTCTTAGAAATGTTATGTTGTCATGAAAGAAGGGGCTAATAAACCTCAAAGAAAGAAAAATGCCTTTTTAAAGATTAAAGAGATTCCACTCTGCTTAGCATTCATTAGGTAACATGTCCCTCCCGATTCTTTTTAAGTGAAAACTAAGACGACGCCAAAAATAACCTTCTGTGCTCTTTGAAGTTCCTAACATCAACTCTGTGTCCGCTTTGCTAACATTATTAGGCTCCCTTTTCCATTTATTAATAAAAGTTAATGTTGACATGTTCACTTTTCTAACACCTCTGGGTGTCTCCCAGTGTGAATGTACTTGCGCATGTGGAGCCTCTGTGTAACCTTCTCTTACCTAATGTTAGCTTATTATGACAACAGGCTGCCAGTAATGACTGTCACTGCAGGCCGTCACAGGGGCAGTTTTTATGGACGTGTTTTTAAAACCCCTGCTAACCTCTTTTTGACGACATCCCCGATGGTTGGGGTTCTCTTTGATGTCTGGCCTGAGGTGATGCATTTTCCACCCTTTTGCAGTCGCGGCGTTGAGCTCACATTTGTGAACTGACTCAGATCTACAGCTTAGGTTGGAAAACACCACATGACAGAAACAACTACCACAAAACATCAACCTAAACTAAAAGTGTCCTATTCCAGCCTTAAGGGCGGGTGCCCTGCAGATTTTATGTTAACAACACAACTAAATTACCTCCTTAAAATGTCACCTAGCTTTGCAGAAGTCTGCCAAACTATCTATTTGATACAGATGTGTTGACGCATGAAGCATGTCCAGGACACCACCTCCACAGTGAAACATGGCAGTGGCAGCATCATGTTGTAGGGATGCATTTATCAACCAGGAACAGGTAAAATGGATCAAGCTAAGACAGCGACTAAAGGGCTGGGATAGAATTTACTGGGGAAAAGAAAGGTTTGTAAACGTGCTTGCAGTTCTGGAAAGTGATTGAATGTCAGTAAGGTGTTTTCAAGGTTTGGAAAGTGCTTGATTTCTTTACGATGTTCTTGAAAGTGTTTGAGATTCTATCTGCACAATCTTGTAATAAACTTTTAGGAGCATAGACTCCTTGCAAGAAGTCAAGTGATTATATTGAGTTTAAGCATTTAAGTTGAGTAGAAAGCTAATTTACCTTAACACAAACTGATGTACCCCATTTAATAAATATTTATGCGTAGTGGCTCAGTCAGTTATTGATCTGTGAAATTGAAATAAAGGTAGGCTTATGTTATCAAAATTGCGGGATTCCTTTTGTAGAATTTGTGTTTTGTTCTCAGATCAATCAGGTGTACAAGGTATGTGAGAGAATTTTCAAATCATAAAATTTTGTTATATTTTAATTTACTTTGTCCCTGCTATGTAGAATAGAATACTATCACAAGAGATTGTTAATACCAGTAATAAATTATGTTATTTATTCATTTGAATTGAGATTATCTCCAAAGTAAGTGCTGAAAAAAATGTAATTTTACTGTGAAAAGGTTTACCTTTCAGCAGGACAGTAACTTACTCTTTCAGCCAGACCTACAGCAGCAATTCATATTCAAGTGTTGGAAAACCCCAGTCCACCTTCTGATGAGTGAAGTAGGTGAACACATCGTTACCCCCAAAGGATTGGGGGTAACGGATCCTTTGAGGATGAATAAATGAAGCCAAGTTTTTTTATTATTATTATTATTATTATTGTTATTATTATTATTAATGTTATTATTATTATTATTATTATTCAAAAGTGAAGTGTAAACTGTGTTATTATTTTCCTTCCACTCCACAATTATATTACATTGTCATTTACTGTCATAAAATTATCCCCAAAACATGTTAAGGTTTGTGGTTTTACTCTTTTTTTTTTTTTTTTTTTTTTAATCAAAATTGCAGAAGGTGACAAAGTCCACCTTCCTGTAGCTTTGACTAATAAACCTCCAACAGTGTAAACCGAAATTGTCATTTTTGCTTGAAGAAGTTATTAAAATATAAGGATTTAACCGGTTTAGCAGCAGCTTGAAGTCAACCTTGGTCTTCTGAAAGAACTGCCTGTCGACCCCAGCCACTGCAAAACTGTAAGTTGGTTGTGGCTTTGCATATATGAACATAAGAGTATTGTATGCAAGACTGTTTTCATGCAATTTTGAGCCGGCTATAACAATTTTAGACCGCCCTGTACCACACCTTGGCAGTTCTCACAACATCAACTGCTATTTATGAGAAAGTTTCTTCACAAACATCTTTATTAGATTATATTTAAAATCTGTTGTCCATCAAGTTTCAAAACTCTTCTGTAAAAAGTGACTTTTATCTATTTAAAAACTGATGTCATACATCAGCAACCTGATGAAAGCATAATATTCTAATCTGTGATGCCTTCACATCTGTTTCTGAGATTTTTTACAACTTTGTTGAATTACTGCACACTTTATTTTATCAGATCTTTTAACTTTCTGTGTCCATAAAATGACTCAATGAGACCACACAAAAGCATTTTTTTTGTTTCTGTTTGCTATTAAAAGTAATCCAGAGCTGTTTATAGTCTTTTGATTATGTAAGTGTTGGAAATAATGTCTCAGTTTAACTTAATTATGCTTTGAACTTTCTGAAATTGGTTTTCACTTAATTTGCCTTAATTTGGTGGTTAGGGCACAATTTCACAGTGTGCAGAACTGGTTGCTATAAAGGCAGCTACGAGGGTAAGAATTTACTTTGGTGGCATAAACAATAGATTAGTAAAGAAGGGGTGACATTAAAAAAAATAAGTTTCCAAAAAATGGTTTATTCCCAATTTTTACAAATGTGAGTTTAAACTAAGAGTCACAGTAAATGTGTGGGAACAAGGTTTATAACTAAATGGAAAATTTCCATGCAGTGTTTTAAGGTTTTAAAAAACATTCAGCCTGATGTAAATAATAATGAGCACTTACATTGTTTACTGTCACTCCAAGAAATGTTATAATGAGCTGGTTGGCATCATCTCATTATGCAGAGTCTTAGTCTTACTTTAGAAAAGACACATTTTGCCCCGTGGTTACTAGAGTATGCTTTAGAACAATAAGAACAATTGTCTTTAATTGATAAATATGGTCTTACTGAATAGTATGACCTTATACTGTACCGTATACTCACTCAGTACTTACTTGAGCTCATCTTGCATGAATTACCAGGTTCATGTGGTGTGGTATGAAGGCATCAGAGGTGCTTTAAGGTTGCCTTAATACAAGCCATCCCCTTGTCTGCATTATTGAAAATGTCTTGTTTTATTGCTGACATTATTCCATAGATTATTTGTGGAGTTTGTTTTACCATTACTTGTCAATCAAACACAGTGAAACTGTGAGGTAGCATAGTGAAAGTGGCAAGAAAGGTAATAAGAAATCAGCATCAGCAGACCGTACAATGTTCCTCCTGTTAAATTTTATTCTATGCCATTTTGGTTTTCTGACATCATAGCATCACAGTAGCCAAATTCTTACTGGTGTATGCAGAGTTGGCAACAAACCCGCATTTCATTAGTCTGTACCATTAGAAAATATGTCACAAAGAAACAGGAATAAGGTTACTAATCTAATTTACTCAACTTAAAATGGTAAACCGTCAAAAAGTTACTCTAACCCGGACCTACCAACTTCTATTAGAAGTATTGGCCTATTGAACTGGTCCTCTTCTGGTCTGACTGATTTCTCTGATCTGTTGATTTCTGGTTCTATTAAATCATTTAATCAAATCAGGGACAATAGGAACATCCCTCAAAAAGATTTTTATAAATACCTTCAAATTCAGTTATTTTATGTTCAGGTTCAATGTATTCTGTAGGGAACTGACAAATTTAGAAAATACTCTGGTTTCAACCAAATCTCCCAAAGGTTTGATTTCCAAGTTTTATGCATCTTTACTCGGTTCTGAACCATCAAGCTTTGACTCTGTCAAGTGGTTGTGGGAACGTGATCTCGAGGTTAAATTCAGTCCCTTAGATTTGTCTCAAGATTTGCAGTGGAAACTTTCGTCAATGCACTTCTATTCCTGTACATGAATAAAATTTCAAACTTTACTATAGATCTTACTATACCCCTGTGCGTCTCTAGAGAATGTTCCCCAACCATTCCAATCTTTGCTCTAAATTTTTGAGGCATAGAGGTACTTTTTTCCATCTACTCTGGTCATGTGATTTATTACAGACCTTTTGGAAAGACATTCATTCTGTAACTGCAAAGGTTTTGGGTGTTCGCTTCTCCTTGTGCCCTATGTTTTATCTTCTAAATGTTACCCCTAACCATTTGGATGTACAATCTAAATCTTTGTAGACAATTCTTCGATCTCTTGCTAAGAAGTGTATTTTGCTGCAATGGACTTCGCCATATGTCCCTACATTAAATATGTGGATTACACAGATATCTGTCATCTTAGCTTTGGAAAAACTGACTCGTGAATTTAACCACAAATCGGACACATTTTTGAAACTTTGGGGCCCTCTTGAGTCTTTTCTACTTAATCCCTAAAATTTTAGTATTTTATTATTTTTGTTTTACTGTTCTATTTATTCTTGGCTGAGTTCATTTCCCTCTTTTCTCTTAATGGTTGTGAGGTGACGTGGACTGGAGGAGGAAACGAACACCTTATTTCTTATTCAAGTGGGGTATTTAGTTGTTTGGTTTTTGTGTTTCTTTTGTGTATGTATGTGTGTGGCAGCACGGGTTTCTCTTTTGTTCTGTGTATTGTAACTGATCTAAAATTAATAAAAATAATAATAAAGTTGCTCTAAAGAGAATAAACAATACAATACAAAAAAGAAAACCATCCATTTGGTTGTACACAGTGATGCAATCAGTAACATCATACACCAATTTAAACAGGAAATGCTGGGCCTGTCCCTCCCATACACCTGTTCTGGCTGCAGTAACTGAAGTGATGAGTGCAAAAGAAACAGACAGAAGTAATGTACCAGAACTTTACCTTGCAACAGAAGAAACATTCATCTGTTAGCTTTAAAAACAAATGTTTCAGTGTAAACTGCAACATCATTCTATCACAAATAAACCCAGGATATTAAGTGAAGCAATGTTTAAACTAAATCATTATAGCCAACTATAGAAAGATTAAATAAATCAGAAAGATGTTTAAGGGACATGTAGTAAATGTGTCAGGTCGTTACAGCAGGTATTTGTACTTTTGGCAGTATGGACAGTTGTCATGTCGTGCTGGGAACCAAAGTCCTGGTCCAGGAATGGCTTAATAAAAGAACTGTGACAGTTGTAGCCCTTGTTCTGCGTATGCCTGTGTGTGGTCTGTGTGTGGTGGCGCTTGAAACAATGACTGGAAGTCTCTCAAAACCTTTTGCTTCATGAAGACTAGAATTTTCCTTAGTCTTTATTGCTTTTCTGCTACAATTTTACCTTCCTGTTAACTTTTTATTTATATGCATGAATCCAGCACTTTGTGTACCTCCAGCTTCTTTGCTAATGACTTTTTAATGCTTGTCTTCCTTTTGCCTACTGATTTACAGCTATCAGTCAAGTTATCCTCATTATTGTACACTCTGATCTTCAAATGTAACAGAAATAAATGCTTGAAATATATCAGTCTGTGTGAAATATTATGTCTGAGTTTAATTTTTTTTCAGTTGAATTGCTGAAGTAGATAAAATGTTACGTACATTTTCAACACTTTTCATTTTAAGACTGACATTGTATGTTAGGACTGAACAGTGATTACTACTGTTGCCTAAAAGAAAAAAGATCCTGGAGTTAAGTCTCGACTGGGGTCTTTCTGAGTGAATCTTGCATGGTTTGTTCGTACATTTGGGGGTTTTGTCCCTTTGTGCTCTATGTTCCACTGCTTTAGTCTGCTGGTGACCTGTCCAGAGTTTATCCCAATCCTGGTGTGATTCTGAACAGAATCAAACATAGATGGGTATTCTATCTGAAAGCGTTTTAGTCTTGTTTGCTTGAATGAATTAGATTTTTCTCTCAATAAATAAATGCCAGGGCTATGCTTCAGCCCACATAGATCATTATCATTGCCCAATGTCAATCATACAGTCTAAGCAGAAATACACAAAATGCATCCTATTTCTTTTTTTCTTATTGCTGTTGACAACTCTTTGTTGGCTAAAATTGTTCACTTCCCCTTCAGATTGCTTTTTCATCCTGATTCTTTCAGTAAGAAAGACATTTTGACTGAGGTTGATCCAATGGGTTTTACAGCCTTCCACTCATTGATTTATCTGTTTGTCAGCTACTATTCCTAGCCATCTGGAGGATGTCAAATTTGGAGGAAGCATCTTGTGCACAGGGATAGCTTAATATTGAATCATCACTCAAATCCAAGCAGTTTTTCATATAAAGTTGTAAAACCTGTACTATGTTTCATTGACTCTCTGGCTGGCCTTGTGGCTCTTAAACTTTGCATATAAGTTGAGTAAGCGCAGAAGACAAATAGCGTTGTTTTAGACTCTAAAGCTAGGTCACTGATTTTCTTGAAGACTGACATCTTCACCTAAGTAATATGTGCCCAAAGAGAACGAGAAAATAAGCAGTTTCAGAAACACAGACCTTCTGCATGTTGATTAACTTGTAGCACCACCAGACTACAATAGTCGGTCATCCTCATGTTTTTTGTTTTTCTAGATTTGCCCTTGGAGAAAAGGAAAAACAAAAAAAAACAGTGATTGCCCAAAATCCTAAGTTCTTCTCTCACTGTGTAAATTCAAACACTTTGAAGTCGGCTAAGCAAGGCTGAGCCTGAGATTGACAGTGTGAGTTGTGCATGATTGACTCTGGCAGAGCAGGGATTTTACTAATCTACACCCACATCTAAAGGTTCATTCATGGTCATGAATTCAATACTTTCAAGACTTCAAAAGGAGAGTTAAAATGGAGCTCCTTAGCATTTAAAGAGACCAAAACAAAGTAGAAAGGCTGCCAGCCTCTCGCTGCAGAGCTATAATTCACCAATTACACAAAACTCTGATAGTGTTTTTCACGCGGAATGTAATCTTTTCTTTAATTGGTGGAGTTTATGTTGAGAATTTGGAGACTTAGGTGAATAATTGAAATGTTTTAACAAAAGCTAATATCAGAGTCACAGTCATGGAGCAAAATCAGTTTAGCTTTATACTCATAAGATATTGCTTTATGTCTATTGACAAGGAAGATAAAGTGGGCTTCTGGAGTGTATATGAATAATGTTTAACCCTGTTGACAATTAAAACAAATCACTAAAAAGTCCTCATTTACGGTTGTAAGAGAGTAAATCTTTTATTGTTGGACTTGTCTGGGGTGCCTGTGCCTGCCAACGAAAAGAGTAACAAAAGCTTGGATGATGGTGTCCACCTCTTAAGATGCCCAATAAGTGAGTCTGAGCTAATAATTTCTGCAGTAATAAGTAGTCATCTAGCTATAGTCACAAACAGGCCAAAGCCTGGGAGGAGAGGACAGATTTGCCCTTTCCAAACTGCTCATCAGTTATATTTTTAACGTAATTACGGCTGTAGATACTATGGGTGAGACAGAAGACTTGCATCACTATCCATATGTCCCCGTGTGTCCATGCTCATTGCAACAACTTTCTCACAAATCCTGTGAAAACTTTACTCCATTTATTTCTTTAGTTTAAAAAAGTGAAAGTAAATTTTTAAAGACACAGAAGCTGATTACTCGATGCAAGATGTTTTACAATGCACAGTTTAAAAACAGAATTAAAACAGAATGCTGTTTCAACTTTTGACCAGCAGATGGTACTTTATGAAACAAGAAGCTGTCTCTGTGTTTTGTGACTACCTTCCAAACCTCGTTCCCTCCTGCCTGTATAACAGTAAATATTAACTGAAGGTTATAGTCTAGGGGACTGTAAAATTGTTGACATCAGCCTTCAGCAGAATCCAGCATGTTGTAATGGTCTCTCTCGGTTCTCTTAGCTGCTGGTTGCACACAAGATTACGTAGCTCTCGATGAAACTTGAACGCAAATGAGGAATGAGGTAGTTGGGGAATTATTTAATTGCAGGAGCACCTATGTGTTTTCAGCACTGTTAGTTTTCACATTTGTGCTCTGTTTGAAGTGTTGTCCTTGCAATAAACCCAGTTGTTTGGTTCCCTGAACATGCAGAAGGATGGCCTGCCATAAAGGAATGCTACAGTTGATAGACAGCATCCCTCACATAACCTATAGATCCCATTACATAACTGAGTGCCCCACAGTCCATTATCAGAATTGCTGATAACCAGATAGAACAACAGTTGGCAAAGTCTCTGAGACAAGACGGAAAGTTTCTCCTGCAGGAAGCGACAGAGCAAAAACAGGGCACCCTGAAAGTGTTTTGACTGTAAACCCTGGCTGCGAGGGGGGCAGCCACACATCTTTGTGATTAGGTAAACCTCAGAAGCCTTTCATGTAAGCAATCTGTAAAACCTCAGCTGGTACATCCTGTGAGGCATTCAGCTCAATCAAAGGCTATGCCCTGCTCAGCCTCTTATTAAACACACTTGATCAAGATTTACTGCCAACAGCCTTGCAGGAAAGATAACACAGATGCCATACATTGTCAGCTAGACAAGTTTTTAACTAACTCAGAGCGATAAATTGCTTTTGGTTTACACAAGAGAGTTCTTGGGAGTGTTTGGCGAATTTGGAAAATTTTCCCAGCTAAAGTGAACATGTTGCTCTGAAATATTTTCCAACATCTGCCGCCCATCAGGATGTCTGCTTTCTGAGCCACTGCTGCATTCCTGAGCCGCTCCCTCTACCTGGGTCTGAAAAGAAACCCTTCACTGTCATTGCCCCTGAGCTGTACTCTGTATGCACCAGTTCAAACCCCACTGGTGGTACAAACATCAAACCTGGGGAGAAATAAAAACACCTCTGTGCGATTTGTTGTTGTATTCTTTAATCATTAAGTTTATATTATGCAGTTTTCATGGATATTGGAGGCCATAAAACGATAAAGAACACAACTCCAGTGTGAGGTTATGTCTAATCCTGTGGTAGTAGATAAGCACATAGCAATCCCATTTTCTCCCCATCTTTACTTTTCTCCTTGTTTTGCCCTCATGATAGTATTTGCTAATGCCTGCTGATCTGAAACCTGAAAGGAATGGGTGACATTTCCTGCCAGCTTTGACAAACAGTAATTTAAAGAAAATTTCTGTAATCAAAGTCTATTGTAAAGAGGTGTTTTTTCTCCTCCAATAAATAGATATGTACAAGTAGCAGGATACTCACTGTAACTTCAGTTTGATCAAGGGGCGACAAGCCCAAATGTGGATGAGAAAAGTTAAACCAAAATATACTTAAGATTTTTCTACATCTCTCATGAAAGTACTTTACAACAAGAGAAAGTAAACTGATATGCAATGGTCAGGGGGATTGGTATAGACTAGCAGCACGTGGGTACAAAATCGCGGTACCGATAGACAAATGAGTGAATTGACCCAAAGCCAAAAGGGAGACTTGAGCCTTGTCTGCTCCTGAGGGCTGTTTACAACTTTTTAGCAGACCCCTGCAGTTTAAGAGCTTCTATAGACCAATGAAGCTAACTCATGTTTAAAGGCAGCTGCTAATGAATTGGGTCAATTTGGTAGCACTACGCTGTTATGTGTGAGAAGAAAAAAAAACATGGAATGCATTCATTAGATACAGGCTATTGTACACAATTATAGTCTTTGTCCATGTTGCATGGTGTCTAATCCCAGCACATTGAGAGCAGCACTTAAGATTCTTGGCATACTACTGCACTCATTGCTACCCATGGACTTAATCTCCCTCTGAACCCTTCTCAGAATCAGTCAAGTGAATGGCTTGGGCAGATCAAGTGAAAGCAAGCTAGCTCTCCGCAGAATGGCATTCCAAAGCACAGAAAGTCAGTGGAGGGAGACTCCAAGGTTGGGTTATATAAAAACACAGTGACCCTGCTCATTGTCTGCCTGAGAATCTTTACAGAATGACATAACTTGAGGAGTTCCTCTTTGGATATCCTTCCCCACTTCTCCACATGTGAGCATTGTGTTTTTGTTTTTTTTGACGGGGTGGCGTGGAATGTTTGTACCATCCTACTGCAAACTTTCAATAAACCAAAGGAGGCAAGTGTTATATTTCATAAATAAATCAGTTTTATTGTTGCATATAAAATTAAATCATTTTACAATTTATTCCAGTATTACACCTAATATCCAAATAAAGTAGCTACATTTATTAGATAAATATTAATAATAATAAAAACATTCATTCTTTGACATGTTTCGCTTTGTCTTTTTTTCATGAAGGGACATCAATAGCTGCCACAAAACATGAACAATAATGCCCACGTCAGGAAGGAATGAAACTATGCGCCTGTTAGACAAGTCGCCGAGTTACATTTCATTGTCTTGTTCTTTAAGATATACCATGGTATGCTAATTGAAGTTGCGCGTGTGCATATCAACATATACACACACAAGTCTACAGTCTGGGTCATGTTGGAGAAAGGATCAAAATATACACAGTGAATTGATATCAGCATCTAGCGCAAATGTACAATTAGTAATTACAACCTGCTCCATGACGAAGCTACTTTCAAAGCTCCAATAATATGAAGCAATTCATGTTAAGAATGCTGATGTAGTCACAGCAAACAGTGCACTTCATTAAGTCCTCATGATGTAAGTCCACAATTCCTTGGGAATCTAGTTACAACAAGAAGATGGTAGTTGGCTGATGGTCTGCCTTCACCCCTGCAGTCATCTAGACTGCCATTGGCTGCCAATGATGCAGCTGATCTATTTCTCACTGAGGGGTTTGGATCCTCTTCACCAATCAGTCTCTGAATTTGTGGATGTCATTGGAGAGGCGGTAGAAAGGGTAGGAGGCTTCGTTGGCATGTGGACAGTTGTAAGTGCACTTGCAGGACTCAATCATCATGACGTTCTTGTGGAAGGTCTCGCCGTCCTCACAGCGGAACTTGACACGGATGGTTCTGGTGTCGTGGGGACTGCAGCAGCGACCATCCACGCAGGCCCCGCAGTATCTGGGCCGGTACTTCTTCAAGCTGGAGCAACCAGCATAGTTGAACTTCACTGGCTGGCTGGACTTTTTGGTTCTGCTGCACTTCTTTCCTTTCTGCAGAGGGATGACAACAAAAAAAAGATGGAGATCAGTTGTGTGCACAGAACCAGCAGTAAGATCTTTTTCTGTTTCATGCATAGTTCCATATCATTCAGTTGTGGTTGGCTGAAGCTTACCTTCAGACTGGAGTAAGGTGACTGGGTGCATGGGCGCACTTCACAAATTCGTGTCTCTTTGACCAGCTTGCACTCGTTGTTGTTGTTGGTGACTCTGGTGGAGATACCAGTTCCACAGCTCTTGGAGCAATGGGACCAAGGAGTGGTTTGGATGATGCACTTTTGACTGTCAAACCTGTGGACTTCAGGTTCTGCTCTGAATGCTGAGAACAAAAGAAGTAAACCAAATTAGCAAATCATTGTATGCTTTAAATGTTAAGATAGAACCTACAACTATTCAGAAAAGATAGACTGAAATATTTCTTACCAGGTAGGGACTTGAGTCCTCCTTTGAAAATTGCAATGAGCTCATTCTTCTTGGTGAGGTCCTTCTCCAGCTCTTCACTCAGCATGTCTTTGCCAAAGATCTTTTCTAAGATGTCTGTCTCCTTGCCATCATCACACACCCACTCTTCACAGCACTGGCCAGCAACTTTCACCAGCCTGGGATTGGCACAGCCCAGGTTGGGCAGGGAGAGCTCTTGTGGACAAAGCGGGATGCATCCCACTGCTCCATCAATGCATGTGCATTGGTGTTTACAGTTGGGCTGGAAGCTCTCTCCATTCTGGTAGATCCTGCTGTTGTACTCACAGGGTCTGCCCTCTGATTTGGCTGTAAGAGGGGAAAAAACAGAAAGAAAGGAATGTTATTCTTTCCTGCTCTTCTCAAAGATGTCTGCTAAAGACATCACATGGCTGCCAGATAAGGATCAGTTCAACTGAGAAATTATTCAGGCTGCCTGAGGAGTCTCCCTCCACAGTGGGCTTTGAGGTTTAGACTACTTGCATTCCACAGTGTTGAAATCACCTAGCTCCTACTCCTCTCGTTTACAGAGAGGGGAAAACAGACTGCAGGCTAATTCAAAGAGCAAGTGTAGTCTGAATACATACCACGACAGATGCCTCGAGTTGTAGCAGCAGCAAAACTGGCCCCAAAGTTACACTCCAGCCCTTTGGTGTGATCACAGGGCTCGGTCAGACTGCAGTCCTCATTCAGCTGCCTGGCGCAGACCTTGCAGCACCCGCAGCCGTCCAGGACCACACTCACGCCGGGCGCGCACTTGGGCATCTCCGAGGGACAGTCACAGATGGAGGGGCAAGAGGAGGATGAGGAGAGGACCTGCGCGGTTGACAGGGAAAAACATAAATAAATCTTGATTTAGACTTTAAATCTGGACCTCAAATCCAAAGGAAAGAACAAGTTGTTCTTTTGTCAAACATAATAACTGAACAGTGTCTGTTAAAATGAAAATAAAAACTCACCACGTGATGGCTTACGAGGAAGAAAAAAGTAGAGATGGTAGACATCAGCATCTTGGACAAATTTTCTTTGCGCGTAAAGAGGAATCCTTGTGAAAAGTCTGCGCCCGGTAGTATTCCCTGTGTTGGTCGTTTGTCTCTCTTGTTTGCTGGTAGTCTTTGTAGCGTTAGAGGCTCGTTTAGAGCAGATGAGGCTCTCAGTAAAGCAGTTGCTGTCTGCTGCAGTCTGGCCACCTCCGCCCTTATATTGGCTCCTGGGAAGCTGACGTCGTCTCCGCTGAAAGTCGGCCAAACTATGCCAGGAATGTTTCTCGGCGCATTTTCCATCCAAGACCTAAGCTCCACCCTGTCTATACCTTTCTCTTTTTTCTTGTTCAGATAGATCCCCCTTCCTGTTGGATCTCATCTGAATACTCTTTTCCATATTTTCTCAACTTGTTTATCCTCTCTTTCATTTTCTTCCTCTTCTTGCTTTTCACGTTTATCAACTTGGCACTTTTCTTCTCAAACAAATTACCTAAAATACTTCCGAGCATGTGTGATTACCCTGTGAAACTTTGATATTTTTATTTAGTTCTCTAAATTAAGAAAAAAAATAACACGACGCTATAAAATAATATAGCGTCGTGTTTGAGTGCCACTGAAATCTAAACAAATCTGCAGCAGGGTGAAAAAAGGGTTGGTTTCACCTTAATTTGGCTGCTATTAGTGATTAATCCCGTGGTATGGTTATGCAGATCGAACCATGTCTAAAGTAAAAAAAGGTGTTTTTCTCTCTGTTAGTGTTGAAGGTGTGGGCAGAAATACGTTTAACAGCGTCTATTTCTGGCTCTCCGGTGCCTTTATTCAGAGAAGTCTAAGCGTTTCCAGATGCGCACCAAGAGCTCAGACGTAACAATATCGCCATATTTGGTATGGCAGTAGCCTACATTATTAACATATTTCTCCCTCTTTGGCCGGCATTCCTGACAGCTTAAATGCTGCTAAAATATGTTCCCCACGCAAGGAGATTCTTTTTTTTTTTTTTTTTTTTTTTTTTTTTGAACTCATTCCTTGGGTTTTCCTGACTTTTCACACAAACTGTCCACTTTTTGCTGGGTGGGGAAGAAATCTGGTCCTCTTGTGTGTCCATCTTTCCACATGATGTTGGTGGTGGGGAGTACAGAAAAATACTTGCCTACCTTTTACCTCGGGGGTTTCAGTAAGACCCTGCTACATGAAACGATTCCGATTTATTGATAGTTTTCAACCAGCTGGGAAAGCTGTGCGTAAAGACGCAACAACACGATGCTTTAAACAGCTGGTAGACTCCCAAAACGTTTATAAGAATATTAACTTTTACCATTTCTATCTCGATATAGTCTTTTATATTTGTTTTAAATTACTTCAAATGCAGCGCCGACCGAGACGGCTGATGAACCTCACTGGTGAGTTTGGATTTGGTTTTTTGTTTGTTCGTTTTTTGTTTTTATGTTTTATTACTCTGTTCAGTATATATTAGTAGCTTTTCCTTTACATGTATCTGATCTCTTTTTCAAAAAAAAATTATCAAAAGGAAATATTATTCAATACCATCTTGTCTTGTTAAAATAAAGTATTGAAACCTTTCCCCCTCTGCGCAAAATGTCTTAGGCTGGATTTTCTTTTCCTTTCATAGTCTTCATACTTCCAGTTGAGGACACTAGATGGTGATGTGACGGGATGAGTTTGGAGGATGATGTGTTTTTCATTTTGGGACTTGCAGGGCATATCTTCGTGGTTGCACTGTAAACCCTCTGCTGATGTCTGTTTGCACTCAATGAACAGCCTTATGAGTGTGTGAGTGAGTGCACGCAGTCCGTTATGGCAGGGGGTGTGTCTTTTGAGCACATGTGTGATGTGCTGTCCTGGAATGCAACGCACTTGTTATGCAAAGTATTTCACAGTACTTTGCAAAAGTAGATACTCCTGATATTTTTTTAATTGTGAGTTTGTGTAATGGGCCAGCAAAGTATTTCATGATTGTGAAGTGAGAGGCAAATCTCAAACAGGTTGTATTTCTGAATCAACTTATGTTGAGATTGTTTGATCTTTCCAACAACTTTGACCTGTTTCTTTGCAGAGGAAAGGCATCCCCCACAACATGACGCTGCCAACACCATGTTTCACATGTTGTCTTGTTACCTTTCCGACAATGAATTGTGAAGGTTATTTAATTTACCGCATTTTATTTAGGACAGTCAGATTAAAGGAGACTGACAACAATGTGATGCCAAATCTTTCAGCTTTTTAATGGTGAGAAAGTTTTATAACTGTATATTGTTTTCCTTTGTCTTCAGAATTATCTCAAAGCATCACAATAGCACAGCGTTTTTTTCATTGTAATGTGACAAAATAGAAAAACATTTTAAGAGGTGTGAATGAGTTTACATGTTTGTGCTTCCGGCCCTTTGTTAATGTAATAGGAAACAGTGTTTTCATTGTACGTCAAAGGAAAAATAACATTCAGGAAACGTCCCAGAAGGCCAATGTGTGTTTCTTTGTCCCAGTTGCAAAATAGTTTCCATTCAGGCTTTTTGAGAACCTTCATAACTTATACATCACACCATAGAGACCATCTTTAAATCTTCCTAAATGTTCTTCAATGTGCCTATCGCTGCAGTTTCTCTGTCTCCAAAGGAGACGTTTAAGAAAATTCACTGTTCATCCCAATCCAAGACATTGCGTGACTCTTTATATCTCAGTGTAATGGAAACCTGTTGTCACATCCCATAGTTCAGAAGACAGCAGCTCTCATAATCAATGCTGAGGAAATCTGTGGCCAGCAGCCCGCCGGCCTCTACATTCAGAGAAACAGAACAGGATGGTGTCACATGTTTGGACAATAGATTCCATTGTGGCATTTTCAGGATGAAATATCATAAGCAGAATATTTTGTGCATAAGCAACACATCCTTTCAGTGTCAGGACATGGAACAGCCGGAAGTCCAAAAAATTATGGTCGGCTCTCTTAAGAATGGCTGCCAGAATGAATCCAACAATCAAAGCAGAGTCAAGTGATGAAGAAACGCAGATCTTTAAACACTGACAGAAGGCAGAAGTTAATGTGTACAGACTATTTTTACTGAATCTGTTTATGATACAGTTTCACTGCAAAGGATTAAGATGCAATCCAAGATGATCCCTGTTGATATCTTGTTTTTACAGGGGCCATACAAACTGATTATTTCAACAATAAATACCAGTAACAAATGAAAGACTATTTACAAAAACCTATTACATAATACATGTGTTACCTTGTCATATGGCTGTGTGGCACTGAGATGACAGAGAGAGCAGATAATGAGTTTTATTCCAAAAGCATTACATACCCTGACTGACTGTCAAAATAATCAAAGTGAAAAATATGCATAAAAATATCTGAGAAGTGATGACTAAGTTGAAAAGAATGGGTATTTCCCCAGAAAGTGGAGTAAAGAGCTTGATGCCTGCAGGTCAGATCACATGCATATCCCGTCAGGGCAATCTGGGTTTCTTTTGTTATCATTTTACAGCTGATTGTACAGGCAGTAATCAAATATAAACTCCCAGAGATAGCTGCTCATGCACAGCTTGGAAATGATCATGCCTGCGGGTCAGGTCAATTTTCACTGCTTATCAATTAGGACGACATTTTAGTCACATGGTTGGAAAACCAGGAATCAGGAAGGCTTCCTGGTTTCTGGTGCAACCCTGCCTACCTCAGAAACACTCTTTGTGAGATGACACAAGATGCCTGGTCCCTAACAAAAGGCTGGTGTGGGAATAAGTGAAGTAGAAAGCGTTGTGCTTCTCAAAGAAATAGAATTCAATTTTTTAAAAGCTGACAGAAAATATGAATTACAGGAGCAAATAATACCAAAACAGCTTAATAAAACATTGAATCATAACACCATCTAGCAGATATTATTTATGTTTTCTTCTTGTATCATGTTGGCAGAGTTTAAAGCAGCAAAAATGCACTTTTCCCATCTTTTCTTACTATATACTTAGCCAAATTGTTGACATTTTTAAAATTAAATTCTTATGCATTCCTAATGTGACAGGTCCAAATTTAATTTTCTGCTTAGATGTTGAAAAGAAAATGTAATTATGTTTGGGTGTGTTTAAGTTTCTGTACCCCGTTGACACACTAAAATGTTCCCTGTCACAAAATAAGCAAATTTAAAATGTTGCTTCACCCAAACCACCATCACCATTATAATTCTTTAAAAAAAATGTGCCAGATGAGGTTTGCAGCATTGAAAACGGGAAGAAATCCTGTTCAGTCTTTGGTGACAGGTTTACTTCAGTGTGGAAAGCACATATTGCCCCACTGTGAGGAATGTGTGCTGTCAGCTGTGATGCTAAATGCCAAAATTCTGCATCATGATGCGGCTTTCCATTTGTCAAGAACTCAAGCTCATCGGCCCCTAACATTAACAAATCCACACCTTATAAGTAAGCCATCACCTTGCAAAAGGATTCATAACCCTTCAACATTTTTGCATTTTCTCAGCTGAAAAAAACAAACAAACAAAAAAAACATTTACAATTGTTGTCAATCAAAAAGGAAAACTCAATTTTTTGTTCTTTATATTTTATCTTAAGGCACTGATAAATCAGAACCTCTAATTCACCTGATTTTATTCTTGACAGTTTCTGGTGGCAGAACAACTTCATAACGTTTTCTGTAAAATAGTAACAAAACTTTAAATGTGTCTTCATAAAGTAGGATGGATATGAATTGAATATTGATTTATTTTCCAGTTGTTCTGGCACAATCATTAAAAATGATTGATTTGTGTTGTGTTACTTGTATGTCAAAACTGAATTGGAATTTGATGAAAATTTAGACAGAATAGCGTTTTTCACACAATAGCATCTTAAAGCTAGTCTATCTTCTGGAAAGTAATAAACGATGCTAAGGAAGGGATTTAAAATGAACACACCCTCCATCAGCCCTCCATCCTCTGTTATAAAGGAAGTAAACTCACTTCTATTCAAAGGAACAAAACTTAAACGTTATCCATTCAGAACCAAGAATGATGGAAAGGAAGGGGGCAGAGCAGGGGGCAGGTGTTGGTATTGGGAAGAGGGTGGGCAGTGTTTGGCGATCCTGGCTGGAGTGGAAAATGGAATGTGGGGCTCCTCAGAATGTGCTGGAATGTTTCGCGCAGTTGAGGATAATTGAGTGAATCTGGAAGAAGAAAAGACAAACCGAGATCTTGCGGTGGAAAAAAAGTGCTTCTGGGACGTCTGAACAAAACATTCCATCCATTCAGACGGCTTCGCCAGGCCCAGAACCTTCCTTAGATGGCACTGTAGGGAATAGAAGCCCCCACCCGCCAGCCATTCCTCCCATACTTGCCCTACACTTCACACAAGCAGAAAGGCCCTTTTGATATTCTTTGCCCTTGAAGTTTGTGTGTGTTTTTTGCTTGAAGTCTGCCAAGAGCAAAGCTTTTAAACATTGGGTTGAAGAATGACGCTGTGCTCTTATCTTCTTGCTTTTGAAAAGCATTTTATTGAACATGGCTGGAATAATGAAAATCAGTGCTGCAGAAATCAAGTAAGGATACATTTGTTTTTCTAGCATTTGAACTTCTTGTTTCATGTTGGTATGCATGTGGTTGTTGTCATTCATTTTATTTCACTTAAAGATAAATGTAACTTTTATATTAACTTCATTAAGGTGAACCTCCACTTGAAGCTCAAGGTTACTGTAGTTATACCTTATTCAGGTATTCTTCAAGAGTTGAAATAGCTTGATCCATCTTCTCATCAACTCTGACCAAGTTCACCGAAACTACTGAAGAAAAGAATCTCCACAGCATGATGCTGCCACCACCTGATTTCAAACTGAGAGTGATGTCTTTAAGGGTGGTGTCCATTGTTTCTAGGCCAAAAAGTGTCATTTTGGTTCTAGCTGCTGTAGACAGGATCTCTTATTAAAATGGGACTTCTTGTGGCTTGTTTTCAACAATGCCTTCGATGCCAAATAAACGTCCTAATAAGAGATTTGACCACCTGAGTGGAGCATTTCAGCAGCTCCTGCAGTTACCATGGCCTCTAGGTGGCTTCTCTATATAATGCTCTCCTTATTAGTCCATTTATCTGGTCGGTTTTCAATTGTGTCATACTCTTTACATTTTTGTATGATGGATGGATGTTGCTCTGTGAGACAATCAAAGCTTGAGAAATTGTTTTATGACCTAATGCTGCTTTAAACTTCTTGACAACTTTATCTCTGACCTGTTTGGGATTTTTCTTGGTCTTGATGTCATTGTTTGTTCTCTGATTTGCCCCAACACCTCTAAGACCCTCATTGAAAAGTTATACTTATACTTTTTCACATTATCTAGGAGTATCAGAGTAAAGCACATTAAATACACATGAATCCACATTTTTCACATTTTTATTGATTTCTTATTGATTGCTTCTACTTTACAAATATGTGCAACATTGCGCAGTAATTTACTTTGAAGTGATAGTAAGATGACAAAATAAAACAAAATCAAGAGTCACGAATACTACAAGTACCATCCAGAATCAGTATTACTGGTACTGAGTAAAACTGATTCTCAGTAGCAGAATCTTTTTGGTTAATGTTTTTTTTTTGTTTTGTTTTGTTTTTCTGATTTTGAGGTGCGATGAAGAAGTTGACAACAACATCTACAGGTAAGCCCAAAAATATTATGTCTCCTGGGAGATTTTTACTTAAAATGAGTTTTATTCAACCAAAAAGCTGGTTTCTGATAAGAAACAAACCTCTTGGCTGAAGAGGTAAGAAACGAACTTCAGGTATCTCTCAGAAGACAACGAAACAATGTAAAAAGACGATAAGGATTTTAAAAAATATAATTAAAAACAAGGGGCAAGCTAGATTTTTTGGGGATCTTTTTTAATCCTCCTCATTAATCAACATA
>CAEFZX010031382.1:0-48200 GCA_903066825.1 Alfaro cultratus | reverse complement strand
AAGAGCCAGTCAATTCAAAGCTCTGCTCCAAAACTTAACATCAGTTTTATTATTCAGTCTGTTCCTGTTTCTCTCCATGGACAGTTCAGTGGAATGACGAGTGTTCAAAGCAAAGGGCCAAAAGACAATTAGAGCCTCATCAGGGAAGCTAAAGGAGTAAAAAAAAAAAAACACAAAAAAACGTGTGTGTCTTCAATCCCTCCCACTGGGTGGAACAGATCCACATTCATGGTCCGTCCATCTACGCCTGGACAAGAAGAGCAACTACAGAACAGGAGAGGTCAATGTCGCTATTTAAATCTGAAGTAGCTGACAGGAAGGTCAGCTAAGAGTGATGGATTTTATTTGCCCACCGTTAACAGCAGAGATGATCTTTTTCACATGACTGGAAACCCATCCAGACCCAGAACCGTCTCACCTGCTCCAGTTACAGCTCAAGCAGATGTACTGCCGAGCTGTCTGCCAGCTTCAGCGTCTGCTGATCAGATTCAGCCTCATTATTTTAAACCAAGTGCTCCTAACCCAGATGACAGAAAATACAGTTGGCTAGTTGTCACTTTCAACATTTCCTGTATTTTAAGATGTATAGTTGATCTGCGTTTCCTGTTAAATAGAGAGAATCCTTTTTTAAAAAAAACTGTACACCTGATAGTGACTTGGCCTGTCATAATATTAATATTTGTTGGACAACAAATTGTCCCAGAAGTTATTGCCATAAATGATAAAATTGTTTTGAGACCATTTTCAAATAATATAATGATGATAAACGTATATTAATTAGAGTTCACCCTCTCAATGATCAATAAACTCTAATTTCTAACAAACATTAAGACTAGAACTCAAAGTCATTTTAAATATCTAAAACAAGATAACTGAAACAACAGAAAAAGAGGCTAATTGAGACCAAAGTGCCAGACTGAAGCCTTTTGTCAACCAGACTTTGGTAGAAAGAGAAAAGCAATTAATCATGCAAATAGCTCATTTCAGTTTACCATAGTTATTGAGTCATTGCTTATTGTGACAGGCCTAATAGAGACTTCACAAATATGTGACCAATAAAAGAAATCTTCTCTACGATCATAATTTAAGCAGAGTTGTTATTTGTCCAGAAACATATGTTGGACTTCTTCTCCTTTCCTTGCTCTGGAGGAAGTTGGCCAACAGCTGTTTAAAGTTTTCTATGCATGAATTGAGACCATTCTTCAAAAAATATCTTAATAGACAATGTACCTTACTGTATGCAAGAGAAGTAAGTCTTATTTTTACTGAACCCCCACCCCCGCCACACACACACACACACACAAACACACACACACACACAGGAACCAAATAAAACCACACTGTGAGTAATTTTCGATTCTGAATGTGCTGCACATTTGAAAATAGAGGGCCAAAAAGAGAGCTTATAGTTACCAATATTTTTTTAACATCCAACATTAAAATTTACAACTAACACATTCAACTCTTGGCATCCTTTCATTGTCTTTCAGTTCTTGGCGCACGGCTAAATCAACCAGGAGCACTCAAGTCAAGCATTTAAAAACTGACAAATGAGAACCTGAAGCTAAAATGTTTGCTAAAAAAAAAAAAAAAACTTTAGGAATGTTAGATGACAACAATATGGACCAAACATATATTGAATTGTTGGAATTAATAATTTTTGCCCATAAAACGCTTAACCTGCAATAAAAATCTATAGTTACCATGTTGCCCATCCTCTCACAGAATCAATAAATTTTAGTATAGTAATATCAAAAGCAATGCCAAAGATGTGACTGAGTTTAGCTGCAATCACTATTAATCCAACTAGCAAGTTAAAATATGTCGGGAGATTTAAAAATCTGTTTCTTCCAGGATTCGTAATCTTACTTTCAAAGAAAAGTGTGAAGTGATGCAAAGAACATCGCTAACACCATCGCAACTAAAAGTACACTTTTCTGTATCACCAAGTGATTGTGTTCCCCAAAACTGGCCAGCAGGTGTCAGGGGGGCGTCGTACGGGACCAGGGCTTGGTCAGCAGCTGGGTGTGAGCGCATTGACACAACACCAGTGTTGTGACAAAAGGGGAAAAAATTAGGCTACTTTTGTCCAAGAAAAACAAAGAACAGACTGAAATTCTGCAAGAAGAAAGCGAATAGACAACAAAAGGCTGCTGCAAAGTTCGTTTCGCTGACAAATCTTTCTTCTGATACTTTGAGACATCTGGAAAATATTTTGTCCAGAAAAGGTTAGCAGTGTGCATATGCTGTGTCATGTCAGAAGTGATGCATCCTAATGCCCTTTGACTGTTTACTGCAGCTCCTCCTCCTCCCACTGCACCTTCTGCAAGAGTTGTAGGTTGTCTTCTCTCTTCTACTTTTTAGCATTTTGCAACAAACCAACAGTGAATGTTTTCAATGATTCATAAGCTGCAATCTAGTAAAATATCATGTTAAAACATAAGGGGAAAAAAATATAGAAACTAGGTTTTAAGTCTAAAAGCAAAAAAAGTCTGGCAAAAAAACATAAAGCTAAAATAAGGTCGAAGTAATGCCTGCCACCAAATGTTTTATTAAAATATGTCATTATGAATGACGACAGGTGCAGTGATTCATGGGCTATTTTGTAGGGAAAGTCTTTTGATTTAAATCACACTTTGCAGCTCCTTTGTGGGAGCACTAATACTAGGAAGCAGCATTGGACGATACAGCTGAAAAATGCATCATGATATAAGGGGTTTCTATTGCTCAATATCGATAATTATCGATTCATTTTTGTTTTAAATATTTGAAATACTGACAAACTGTTGGTGTGACCTTTCCTGTTTTTTCCACAGTGTTCACTCCACGCCATTTGTTATTTTTAAGCAGTTAGACATGCTGGTGAAACCTGAAACTGCTGCTGCGCAAGTTACTCAACAGGTTGTTGCTAGGTAAGCAAAGAGAGAGCGAGTTAGTTGTTGCCACTAGACATGCTTATCTCGCCATGAGAGATTGAGCAGCTAAAGCCTTTCCTCTGCCTACATCCCCTGTGTAGCTTGTGTAGAGGTCGGTGAAATGATCAAAATTATATCAACGTCAATTTCTGTTGATATTATGTGTCTATTGCAATATTTATTAGGTTATTGTCCAGGAAGGTAGGGTCAAACGTAAGGATCAAGTTATTTTGGGAGTCAAAGACCACAGCAGTGAAAATTTCCCTCTGTGGCCAGAAACCCTGTGAAGAAGCCATGGCCAGTTCTCTAAAAGTAGAATGACAAACAGCTGAAAACTGTGATCCACTCCAAGTACCATCATGACAAGAATGGATCCCTTTAAGTCAGGATTTGGCCCAGATGTTGGACAAACTGCTCAAGTTTGACAAAAATGTGGGCTCTTCAAGTAAACCTGAGAGTTCTCCAGAAACCTGTAAAAAACTACTACAAGAGGAAACAAACTAAATATTTGCCAAGTCATCAGATTAAAGGTGTGCAGTAAACAGCTATATGTCAGCAGGCAAAATAAAGCACGCAACCCTGCAGCAAACACACAAGCAGATCTTGTGTTTGTCGGAAAGAAAGTGGGAGACTGATACATCAGAACAGCTGATAGATGAAACATGATCTTTAATGTGGATTAATAAAGTTAATTTGACATAAATCTGCTGTGTTGAGCTTGTTACGGAGGCAGCTGTGAAGACAGACTGGATGTAAAATCAGGTTTCATTTCAGTTGCTGTACGTGATCATAACTTGTAGCGACCGCAGAATGCAAAGTCAGTTGGACAGAACCAGATAGAGTTGCAGCCACAATCACCAGACCAGCCATGACACCAACAGACGATGATTGCAGAGGACCCAGCTGCGGTGAAGACCAACATTTGTTTACAGACAGGCTCACACTCGGACTACGTTTCAATCTGCTTTGGAGAGCTGCATATAATTAGCTACTCAGGCAATACTCATCCACATGGCATTTGGAGAAGGAAACAGTTTTGTAAAAAAAAAAAAAAAAAAGAAAGCAAAGTAAAATGTATGTTAGCACTGTTCTCTTTTCAGTTCTGTGGAAAAACACTTAGTCGAATAATGAGTTTTTCTCCTCCTTTACCAAGGAGGTGTAGGTGTAGGACGCTGATGGGACAAAGCTGTGATTTCTGGAGTGTGTCTTGTCTTTAATAGGTGCTAGCTAACAAATACAACATTGTGGTCTGTGCTGAAGTGATTGCTCCTGGAGCTCCAATAAATCCAGACTATAGCCACATAGAGGAGCAACATTTACTCAGGTTGAGTAAATGTGAGGTATCTGACAAAGAGAAGTTTAAATTCTAAATTTTGGCATCGTAAGACAGGCTGACAGACAAACAGGAGTTAGCGTCTCTTGATAGCAGCTGAAACTTTGCTAATGGCAAATATTCCGCCCCAAACTCCTGTATGTCCACAGTAGCTGTGTTTCCATTAACCATTGTATTGTGCAAATTGAAATGACAAAAATAAATTTACTTAATGAAAACGCTCCCATTTCCCTACAATTCATGTTTTCGATAAGAAAGTTTTTGCGGTAGGATGTGGCGATTTCTGTAGTCATATCGAAATAGATGCATTTCCCAAATCTGCAATGGAAACACTTTTTTCACATCACGAGTCACATGATCGATAGCTGGATGTTACTAACTGGCAGAAACAATGCCTCTTTGTCTGCACTTTCCCAGACAAAGTGCAGCTGGCTCCAATAGAGCTCTCACAGCATCGCACATTTCATAAAAAGTTTTGTCATTCAAACATGTTGAGACCATAGGTCTTGTGTAAAATCGGCGATCACAATTTCTTCAAAACCGCCACATATACAGTCTTATGCATCATATAACTAGAGCTTGGTGATATTTACCTATACATATACATACATACAGTGTATGTATACAAACACTGAATAACAAAAACCTTTTTTTTTTACTGTTTGAAGTGAAATAAGATCAAAAACTTTGCTTGTTTTAGCTTCTTTAGAATTAACAAAATTGTTTCCATTTCCTAAATGCCAGAAAACTTGGCAAGAACATTTTTTAGAACTGTATTTTGTAACTTCCCTTGAATTCATAGGTTAACATAAATTTGGGAAAACTGTCTTCAGCAAACTTCTGATAGTTTGAGTTAACTGGAGTCACACCTGTTGATGCATTTTAAAGCCACACCTTTCTTGTTTGATACGGTGGCAAGGTCAAAGGAAATCAGCCATGATATCAGGAAGAGAATCATGCAGCTGCACCAGTCTGGTTCATCCTTGGGAACAATCTACCGATGCTTATAGGAGTCACATTCATCTGTTCCAATAATTGTATGCGAGTATGGACACGATGGGAATGTCCAACCATCATAATACTCAAGAGGAGACGAGATCTGAGTCTCAAAGATGAACAGGGTTTGGTTCCAAAATGTGCAGGTAGACCCCAGAACAAAAGCAAAAGACCTGGTGTAGATGCTGCTGAATCTGGTCAGAGAGTCGTTATCAGCTGTGAAAGATGCTCTATGCAGACATGGACTGAAAGGTCACTCAGCAAGGAAGAAGCATTTACTTCAAAAGAAACATGAAAAGTCAGATTGCAGTTTGCAGATGAACACAGGGACAAAGATCTTCATCTCTGGAGACAAGTCCTGCAGTCTGTTAGAGCAGTGAATAGTTATTCAAAGCATTGCCTCATGGGGGCTGACTATGCCCTCCAAATTTCAGAGGTCTACTAACTAAATAGAATAAAAATAAATAGAAAATAATTTCTCATTTTCCTTCCATGTTGCATTTATTCTTTGCTTTGCTGAATCCAATGATTGCAAACTTGATGGACAAGTAATGACGGTTGTGTTGGAGCAGTATTGCATGTAAACCTGCAGGACTGCAATTGGAGACCCCTGGTCTCTTACATGTAACCCTTAGGAAATGTATTTTAGTTTGAGGTTGAACATAAAATGTGAAAGAGCTAAATTCTGAAAGACATTCTATTTAAGGTAGACCTATTTTTTCAGAGTGGGCCTTAAATGCTCCTTCTTTCAGTCGCCTCTACAATCCAGCGAAGTGGTGGAAGAGCCTCAGTGATAAGTTGTTAATTTAATTTACAGCTAAACAAATAGGTGTATTTCAGTAGCTCAGGGTTCATTCAAGGAAGAGAAAGATTCAAGGCACTCTCAAAACCAAAACAAACACGCAGTCTGGTGACATTTGTTTCCCTCCCCGTTCTCGGCACAGTGCCCCAGAGAATGCCTGAGAACAAAAATATATCTACGCCAGTTTCTGAACTTCATCCACAAATGGACAACCAGAACACTCAAAAAGACACAAATGAAAGCCAAAAACACTTGCTGCTGCGAGCACAAGCAAACGTGAAAATAAAGGAGCTCACCTGTCAAAGCACAAAGATGTGAAGGAGAACACAGAACCTCTTATCTTGACAACATGGATCACCACTAACTAGGAACAAGCAGAATAAAGGCAGAACCCGCGCAGCGTCTCACTGGATCACGTTTTTCCTGAAGAAACGGCTTCACCAACAAGAACAGGCGCTAAAACGCAGATCCACAAAACAAATCCTCCCTCCCTGCCTGGCTGGCTGGGAGTCTCCGCTCACCTGAACGGACCTGAAACTCGAGTTTTTTTTTTTGTTTTGTTTTGTTTTGTTTCTGTTGCATTTTCCGCTTCCCTGTAGGCTCATGGTACTCCACCCTTTTCACTTCACTAACTGCTCACATGCAAACAGAAAGAGATGAACCATTTTCAGAGAGTTGACCAGTGAGAATGCACTTTAGCGCCTTAATTCCCCTCCCCTTAAACTTATTCCTGGCACAATGTTTCCGATCAAACCGCACTGGAGGAAACCATTTATGACTAAATTTAAGTTTTAAATATGACAAGATACTAATTATCTACTTCCTGAATTTGATTTACGAACACCACTGGAGCAACATATCATGTTGCTCACTCTTCTTACACATTGGATAGGTGTAGTGACACCATTTCGCCACTAGATAGCGCAATATGATCACTAAATAATGTTAGCTTTAGTGCTGTTAAATAAAATATGAAACTGTTTTAAGAAATAGAAGTCTCCTTGTTAAGTTTCCAGTGTTTTCAAACGGTATGTTTTGTGTGTGTATTTCCTGTCTATGTTCAGAGGCCAGCATTGTTCAGCAGCACTAACATCATCTCCAGACTATCAGTGTCAGTCTTTGTAATGTCTGAACTAATCATTAGATCTCAATTTACAGGAATATCTAAAAGGAAGCATCTTCGTTTCAAATTGTAAACAAAAGCTTCATTCTAAAAATAACTCTGCCACATCACAATAGTCTCTGAACGCACCGGTTGGACATTCTGCGTCGTGGTCAGTTTCTGGTCTTAACACCTCTTCCCCTTCTTTGTCCCAGCCCCATCCCTGTCCTCTGGTTCCCATGCACACACAGCAGCTCTTTGTCTCTCCCGGACCCATTAACCAAGAAGGGGAGTAACAGTTGCTATCAGTCTCTGCTGACACATTCCAGCATTTATTTCCCCCCTTTTTTTCTCTCTCTCTGTCTCCCTCTCTTCCTAATTATTACAGTACAGAGTAAATGTATTTTCATTAGAGAGAAACACATAGTACCCCATAATAATGACAGAAAAACAGCTTCTTTTTTTTTTTTTTAGAAAGATGTGCTTTTTCTTTTTTAGCAAAGCTTGTGAACTCAATTTTTCACAAATATTCACAGCCAGGGCATCATTTTTGCAGCAGTTAGAGATGCACCAATCTTGCCAAAGTACTGGTCCTAATATTGAAAAATTATTCAGATCAAGTATTGGTGACAATTTGCCCGATCCATAAGAGCAGATCTATTCAATCTAATTCTATATTAGTCTATTTACTGTATTTACATTATATTTAGAATTCCTAATTGAACTTTGTGAACTATTTGAAAGAAGGTTTGTTGCAGTTTATTTTTTACATGTTCTGACCAAGTTAATAAACCTATTGTTTTTGTCAGTTTTAGTTTCCCTTATAATTAATTTTACACTGGCTGTTATACTCTTAATGGCACTGACGAAACAACTTAAAGTCAAATTATTTTTACATGCTTGTGAAGCTAATTGTGCAAGTACTTGCTAAAATAAATTTGTAACTCAGTACATTTATGTCTGTGTTAATATGTTGTTGTTTTTTTCTTCCTTTTTTGATAAAGTCAATTCAACACCGATTTTCTGTATTGGATCGGTATCGGCCTGAACTAAACCTCAGATATCTCTATCGAAAGTGAGAATGATGGACAGGAAGATCTGTAGTAATCACAGCCTGAGGTTTTCTGGGTTAACTCTCTGCAAGCTTAGCACAACTGGTTTGGGTATTTTCCGAAGATGTTCAACAAGATTTAGGAGCAGACTCTTCTCTGCCAGTCAAGGACATTAACAGTCAGCTCCTGACGTCACTGCTTTGTTTTCTCTGCTGTGTGACAGAGTTGCAGTTTTACAGCAGTTTGCTGCTGTCGTGTTACTCGCTGTGTTGACAAGTCACACAGTTCCTGCCAAAGAAAAGAGTTCCCATGCCATGGTGCTGCCAACACCATGCTTCACAAAAGGGATGGTGTCAGACACGGGATATCAGTTTGCTTGTTCTTTTCTGTGCTTTCAGGCAACCTTGATGCGATTTACTCAAACAGTGGCAAATGCTGCTTCCATTTCAAATCATGTCGAATCAGCAGAATTTTCCACAAGTTGACTTTTATCAAGTTACAGAAGCATCTGAAGGTTGATTAGTAGAGATCAGATTCACTAGGCTTCAAATTTGAGTCTCATAGAAAAGGATGCTGAAGTAAAAGGTCAGAAAACATGTATTGGTTGTCAATTTAGTATTTCTTTAAAATGAAAGCTAGTCTTCAATCAGTTTTTAGAATAAATTTTTAATGTAACGAAACATAAAAATAAGTGAAGGGGTGTGAATACTTTCTGTGCCACTGAATACTTTCACCAAAACAAGATTAACAGACAGTTCAGTTTTTACTGATCAGTTACTTTAATTGAAAAAATAAACACTGCTCTGTAATTTGGACATCAAGACAGGACGGTATGACAGAACCTTAGGCCCTTTCTACATACAAAAAAAGAAATAAGTTTCCACCCACAAAGTTTTTGCGATTAATCGGAGATATTTTCTAGAAAAAAAACAAAAACTTGGAAATTTGGGCATTTATCTTCTGAGATCAAAAGCCATCTAGCTTGCCGTTCTGTGAAGGTGTACCAGGGCCACTGTAGTAATGTTCAGCCAAAAACTCAGAAATGTCAAAATTAATCTTAGAAATTTTCTAGAAAAAATAAAATACATTTTCAGATTTTTCTTCCACTTTTGAAAGAGAAATTTATTTTTATTTTTCTATAAAACTGAGATTAATCAAAAATGTTCTTAGTTATTTTTCTAGCAAAATTCAGACTTCGACATTTCCATTTTTTTTTTCTAGAAATATTTGAGATTAATATCAATTCTTTTTTTTTTTCCAGTGGTCCTAATCCTCTTTTGTTTTTTTCTCTGACACGAGGACCGTTGTGTTTCTAAAGCTTTGGAACATTCAAAGTGTGTGAACAAAACTATTAAATTAGCAAATAGCTGTTTTATATTAATAATAGCTGAGTGAATGTGTAAAATTCACTCTGAAACAGGTTTTAAAGCATTAAGTATATGATGGATTTCCAGAAAACTTTTCAGCTATAATAAACATGGACATACTCCCAATGATGAGGGGCAGGCAGAGGCTAAAACAGAGAGGAGTAAGCCTCGCTAATCTGCAAGTCCTAAATGTCCCTGTGGTTTAATAACCTTCATCCTCAGCAGATAGTACATGAGTGCATTGCTCTACCTGGAGTGAACTGGCAGCGCCAGCAGCGAAACATGACAGACAAAGAAGGAGACAGCTGGTCTGACAGAAGGACAGATGAGATAAAGCAGATCAGAAAGCTGTGATGCAACACACAGAGGCTGACAGGGTAAAGTGAGTTCTGGACACTTGTGCACCATGCTTACACACACGTACAAGCCTACTGTTGTATGTTTACAGGACAAGGCATCAGCGGGAAGTGAAGGTGAGCCCGTTATTTGATGAATAATTAATAGAGCTGGAGAGTGAAAGAACCGAGAAGGAACAAGGAGAACAGCGAACGGAAAAAGGAGCAAAGATACCAATCAGTGCTCTGTGTTCACCGGGCACAAGACTGAGTCATTAACATTTTACTGACAGTTCGAGACAAGAAACTAAACATCATCCCATCATCATCGCAATTAAAATTTATTGGACACAATTGGAAGTGATAAAACTAATTACCTGCCACACTTTGGTGTACAAACCAACACTCTTATGAAAAAAAACAAAAAACTCAGCTTTAAACCAAATAATATTGTCATGTAGGTAGACAAAATAAAATAAAAAAATCCTAATTTTGTATCATTGCAGATCTAATTTCATTATCTAAAACAAACTACAAGATTTCATCATTATTATACAAGTACAATTCTATGCAAGTGTCAGTATTTTTTGGACTTACAAACAATCTGAACAGCTCAAGATTTTATTGAGTTAATATTGAGAGTGAGAATGTGATGACAGGAGCTCATGACATTTCACTGAAACAAAAACATGTTTGTGTCATTACGACTTAAGTGAGTTGGAAATTCAATGTGCAGATTTTTTAAAGCACACATTTTAAAACTCTGTTTTGATTAAAGTTTGCCTTAGAAATGAATAATGTTTCGATTACTCTGACTTCTTTCTAACAATTGTACAGCTGCTAAAAGAAATTGAAACTCGGGTTATTTATTCTAAGTGGTGGACTATCTCATCCCAGGCAACCATAGCGCCGTTTCCATTACAAATAAGTAAAAAATTGTCTGCATTTTGCTAATGTCGAAAAAACACAATTTTGCAATTGTGGTAATTCTACTAAATAAGATACTAAATTAAAATCACACGTGAAAAAGGTTGTTCACTCAATAAGCCATTAAAAATCCTCCTGAGCCACCATCTTCCAACCACTTCCTGTCATCTTCTTCTTTGTGGTTTTCGCCAGTGGCAAAATCCGGTTACTGATCCTCTGACTTGTGTGATGCCAAAAAGTGTCTCCATTGCAGTTTTGTGAAATTAACCAATTTCAATCCGGCCAAAAAAAAATAACCTCACCTCATCCTAGCGCCAGAACGTTTTACTGAAAAACATGAGTTTTCTTAATATTGCCGTTATTCCATTAAGAAAATGTATTTTTGAAATGTCAAATTACACACTTATCTGGTCAATGGAAACACATCTACTCTAAAAACTAGAACTCATAGCTTCAGTCGTCTAGTTCATCATCCCATTTCGTGTTCAAAGAACCAAATTACAGTTTAGCTGTAATATTGGTCAAAATAGACGTGCAGTTCTCATACCAATGTGAGGTAAAGATTAACTTCAGTGTCACTGTAATACAAAGATAAAATCATACACTAATAGTAGCATATCAACATCTCTGAAAGCAGACAATTTGGTAG
This sequence comes from Alfaro cultratus, assembly GCA_903066825.1. Lineage (NCBI taxonomy): Eukaryota > Metazoa > Chordata > Actinopteri > Cyprinodontiformes > Poeciliidae > Alfaro > Alfaro cultratus. The sequence goes on along the minus strand of CAEFZX010031382.1, from coordinate 36,722 downwards.
AGTATCACTAAAATTAGATGTGATAGTCACAGCTCATTCTAAAAATAGAAACATTATTTCACTAATCCCCAGAGAGGTGGTTTTATGGGAATGAAGCTTTTTCCTTGACATGGCTGCTGTCCTCTGATGCAGCCACCACAAGCTGTTCACACTCAAATGAATCTCCAACGATGAAGATGATGACGAGTACATGGCTGTTTAGGTAATTCCCATTAATGCGAGTTACTTTGTTAATTTTTGTGCTGTCATGTCGAACCAGAAGTATCCTAAACTCGCTCGGCTTTGGAATAATGCACTCTAAAGCAGCCCGCCGCCTGCTTTTCCTCTGTTACTCTGATTCAACATCATGATGGTAATCTGTCTCATAGAGCTTTTTGTAGGAAGCCTTAAAATCTGATTGTTAGCTTAAATCCTTGCTATAATGGTGGAGTATCTGTATTCAGAGATGAAGAAGAGAGGAAAATATTTGTTTCTAGATGGACAAAGCATGCATTGGACACTCCAAAAATTAATTTGAAGTTAGAATAACACTAAAAGGTAGTTTTACAAAGTCCTGACTTACGAGGTCTGAATACAAATGCACACCACATTTTTCAAATCCTTACTAGGCAAAAAAAACCTTAAAAAATAAAATAAGTAAGCCATGCATGATGTGATTCAAACAAACACATTAAGGTGTGTTGTTTTAATTTGAGATTACAGGAGAATATTCAGGGAGCATACATATTTTTAAAGAGACTCTTGTGTTGTGTGATACCTAATTTCAGGTAATTAGGGTCGATAACGGGTCAAGAATAAACAGTTTGGTCAGTCATGGTGAAGGTACATTTAGAACAGATAACTGGGATAATGATCAGCTCTGCCAGTACTTCCATTATCTCCAGGCTGGACTCAGAACTGTAGCTGCATTAATGACTGTTGCTTTTGCTTTGCACTACGCAACTATCTAAGCTTAACTATGGGTCAAGTTACAAATGAAACAATGCCTGCATTTCAAAATACAATCCTGTGATTTGATGCAGGATTGCTTAATGCTGATTTTATAAAAGCAACATACTGGAAATAAGTCTGGCAACTCCCTGATGACAGTCTGAAGCAACACTGGAAACAGAATTGGAGTCTCAATGAATCAACAAGATCAGGTATCAAACTAAAATCAAGGTTCATTCTTGATAGTAACTTGTAGTATTGAAAAAAAAAAACCTCTTCATACAGTGCTACAGTGTGTAAGTTTAACAGAAAATGTGAGTAATTCTTCCTTTCCTGGAAGAAAAACTCAACTAGCATCCTGAATGTGGCCTCAGCCTCACTCCTTTACTCTCCCTACAAGGCAGCAGTTCTAAAACAACTGCAGAAGTATCACTGAACACCAACACTGTCTGAGGGAAGCTGACTTACACAAAGGATTAGAGTCGCTGCTGTAAAAGCACTAAATCCATTTGGTCAGACCTCTCAGTATAAGAGATAAACTGTCAGGAGGAAGTAGAAACTGGGAAGTTGTATTTCAGGACATGGTGGTCATGTTGATGGGACACCGAATGCTATTATTGTAGGCAAACACCTGCTGCTTTAAAATCTTATGAGAATGTGATGTTAGAGCTCAGACGGCTGAGGCATACAGGATTCAGTTTGTGTGAATCCGTGCAGGTGAGGACAATACAACAGTCCAGACAGGAAAAGCCAGGCTATCCCGGCATTTACAGCGAAACGTTTACTCATTCACCTTGAGCTCTGGGTTTGTTTTCAAGGGTGGAGTAATCACTTCAAAAGAACTTCTCAGAAGAGTTCCCCCGAAAGCTTAAAGACACCTTTATTATGTCATGACTCAGACATTAGGGATAATGCAAACGCATTTAAAGTGGAGTAGGTTTTTAATGCATTTCCTGCCAAACTCAAACATGAAAAATTACATTCGCCCATACGAGACCGAAACACACCCTTATAATACACCAGGATAAGTCGTGGAAATCATACACCCAACATTCAAAATGTAACACATTAAGCTCCTGATCTACAAAGATTCCAAACAATGAGTGCTAAATTGCACAAGCCAAAACCAAAAACCAAAACAAACAAACAAAAAAAAAAGTATATGCAGTAAGGGTTTGCTAAGCCTGGTGGTAGGGGCGCTAAGGCAGTCCAGTCGCATTTTTGTGTTAAAAAATGTGAAAAGTTACAAACAGGCATCCTAATTTGGAAATAATAGCATGTAAGTCCAATGGGTGGCTGCAGGGAGGGAGCAATTGGTGAGCATATCCTCATATCCAGTTCAATGAGTCAATTATAAGCCTAGCTTAATCCCTCTTTACCATCAGTTACTGATGTATGGGAAACCCTTCAAAATAAACAAATAGTAAGTCTGGTGGGGTGGGGAAGTAAAGCCCGGTGGCCCGCCAGGTTTACAATGCACTGGGGGAAACCCTTCATAACTATAGCTAAAGAGTTGAAACTTAAATCCACTTTAAGTGGACCAAAACAGATTGGAGCAATGTACAGATCACTGCAAATTAAGCCCAGATCACACTACATCCTATCATCTTCATTGATCAAAACACCAAGATTCCAGGAGGCAGAGAATCACAGCCAAACCACAGAACGAAACACTGCTAAAAATGATACTAGCATTGCTGTGTTATCTTGTAGATTTTAGTGCAGAAACATAAAGTGGGCATCCATTTTTTTCCTAGTTTTGAGAAGAATTCATTCTAGAGTCATGGAAGTGTGACGTTTTCCGCTTGTCACCAACTTTATTGCTTCAGCATTGTTAGAAACTTTTTGTCACGTTTTAATGGTACATTTTATGTGTTCATGATGGGATTAAGATTTCTGAAGCCAAAATCTCAATATTTTGATCCCTGAGCGACTTAGCATATCAGCCTTGTCACATGGCACTCAATTACACTAGAACACATTGGCGTTCTTTATTGCCAAATTGCTAGGTAAAATCTGCTGTGGAGGAGATTTTTTACATTTTTTCCCCGGGGAACCTTTATAGCTAAATTATGATTGACCTTCTCCTTTGAATGTGAGGCAAATGCATACATCAATGGCCTCTGAATGCTTCTGCATAACAGATTGAGGTAGGAATCTCTTAATTCCCCATGGAAATTCCTGTTTTTAGATGTCCTAAAGAGCTCAGTGTGATAAAATATTTTAACCCAGTCATCCACAGGTCAATCTTGGGAAAAGATCAATGATAAACTGACAAGCTAAAGGAAGCATGCCAGTTTATCATTTATGTTTTTCACATAGAGAGATGAGTTCTTAGTTGACTCTGCTGAAACGAGGACAGCCAACAAAAGTCTCCAACTCACTGTGCTTGCCACAGACACACACAAACTAAAACACACTTACTTGCTGGCATTACTAGCAACTCAATCCTTTGGTTAAATCCTCTTTACAAGATAGTCCTCGCACTTGCTTGATTTTCTTGGGCACCCTGAACCTTTCTTAATACACAGCAGCTGGACTCCTCTGATTAAAGTTCCTCCTAAAAAGAAGAAGACTTTCAAGTACAATCTTAAAAAATAAAATAAAATTCAGCTGTTATTGTTCAGTCTGGATGACCCTGTAATAACATCAACCGTAGCCATATTAAAACCTTCCCCTAATCTCACTGAAATGATGCAAGCAGGTCATTTTGTGACTCAGCTAAAACACAGCAGAGTTAACATTTCAGTGCTAGCATTAATTTTAAATACATCTGCAATTACTGCATTTCATTTGATCACCCCTCGTAGCAACATAAACTAACAAGAAATGTAAATATGCCCCATAATGAGCAATGTTCAGGACTCTGCAGGGAGGCTTTGGCCTGGTTAGAGCTTCAGGTGGTTCAGAGTCCGGTAACAGGGTGGAAGCTAAAAGATGAAATGATGTTGGGATTAAGTGTTCAGTCACATCAGTTCCCATGTGACTGAACATTCTTAGATAAGTAATAAACTAAGTGTGTGGATAGCTGATAGCGCAATCTGAGCAAGACTCTATTTCAGCTAAATCAGAGAATCTGCTGTATTTAGTGCCATTTAATATCATTCCTTAACGCAAAATCAAACATGAAGCATCAGTAAGTGTTGCATCACATCCTCAAATGTTCATATGCAGTTTCTAAATCCAACATGCATAACACTTAAGACAAAAGAAAGATGGAAAAAAAAAAAACTTTAGGCAAAGAATAAAACCATGAAAGGTAAAATCGATATGCATCTCTACGTCACCAAGCTCTCTATTGATTTTCTTTGAGACAAAAACTAGAGATTGCTTCATAATCCATTGTTAGTTCTTATTTGATGCATTTCTTGCATGCAGTAATTGGGCAGAGCGAGACGCTGCTTAAATTTAGAAAGAGAATGAGAACTAGAGGTATTAGAGGAGATTTTAGTTAAGGTGACGCTTCCTCCAGCTGGGAATTTGTGCAGGTTAAACACACCTGAGGAAGGGTTAAAGAGTAAGTGGATCACATGGGCAAGCCTGTTAGCTGGATTACTTTTCCTACTCTTAGCTAGATCGACTAATTAACGCATTCCTTCGCTGTGTAAGGCGACGTGAACATATTGGACTGTTGTCTGGAAACATGGTTGGGTGTAGCCCCATTTCCTGGTACCTCACTTGACATAGTTTGCTGGGAAGGAGGGGAAGGAGGCATGAAATGGGAAGAACAATGCCTCAATTGAGAATCAAAAGCAGTGCCCTGAACTCTAAATTTAACACACCCCATTTAAATACCAGCCTTTTAGTAGTTAACTGTTATCAAAGTGCTGAAAAGGGTCATTATGGAGCTCTACCGCAGAGTCAACAATGTCGGTAAATCTGTTTTGCTATTCAGACCTTCCATTCAGCTTTCCTGTTATTGAAGTAATTAGTTACCGTTTCTTTCAGTTATTTGTTCCCTGCTTTGTCAGGTCTTTGTGAGTTGTCTTTGTGAGTTGCGAGTTCGTAAAACTCACGGTGGAGAGTTTTATGAACTGTGAGACATTTTCAGGTCAATAATAATCCCCATTTGTCTACAACAGCCTCTCTGAGAAGCTGAGCAGCACCTGTCGGCACCTCCGTAAACACACAGAGAGACCGCTGTGCGAACCTTCCCTGCCACCTTCGTTCACTCTGAAGTGCCCTCGTCTCCGCTCTTCTGTGCATTCCACACACACGGCGACATGCGGCCAGCACTTCCTCCTCCACTAGAGCAAAACGGTATCTCGTTCTACTACCACGGCTTGGCTCACGTCACCCTGCTGCTTTGTCCCTGAAATCTGAGTCCAGTGGGTTACAAGACACTCAGACAAAGGGAAAAGAATAAGAACAAGAGTGGGGAGTGGGGGAAAGCATATTCTGAACAGCTCTCTTGTCTCTGATAAAGACAAACAACCACAGAGAATGATGCTGCCACCTCTATGTTTTACCAAAGTGTGTTCAGGATGATTGGTTATATTAAGATTTCTATCACCAAATTATTTCTCTGTATGACTTAGGGCTAAATTCAAATCAAACCTTCAGTTTTGGCTTGCTTCTTGTTGTTGTCCTTTTACCAGATTCCTCCACCTGAGCAGTGAATCTCTGCAGCCCTTCCAGAGTTACAATGGGACCCTAAGCTCCTTCTCTGGTTAATGCTCTCCTTGCCCTTCCAATAAGTTTCTGTGAAATTTTACAGATTATTGTACTGACATGATTTAAAATTTACATTTTGCATATTTATTGTACTTCCATTTGGGTTTCTGCTGCTTCTAAAAAAGAAAAGATAAAAAAACACAAGCGCTTAAAAAACAAAACCACCCAGCTGGCTTTTGGCAATAAGTTAATGTTATTGCTGAAATTCCCAGCTGGAGGAAGTATCACCTTAACTAAAATCTCTGCTAATATATAAATAAGCGACTGCACAAATATGATTGGAACTGCCAGGTTGATTAACTTTCCATGATGATAAAGCACTAAAGCCATTTAAAAAGTCAGACTGGAATTCAAAGATCAGGAAACTTTCCAACTTTAAGAAGAACAAAAACCCCTACAGAAACACAACTTCAATCCGAAGTTCCAACAGCTTGGAGTGAAAATGGGAGTAGACATTCCTGCAAAACATAGAAATATTTTGAAAATTCGCAAGAGATGACTCTTGGAAATGACCTCAGCTTCACACTAAAAATCCCCTGATAACTGCAGGGATTAGTGGAGGAGTACCTGGCTGCTATCTTTACTCAGAGAAGGAATACGATGATGGAAAAAAATCCTGCCTGGTGATCGGCGAATGCTCTCTGATGACTGAATATACACCAACGTTGGCTAAATAATTGTTTTGGAAATCAACACACAAAGCTACTCACAAAAATTGTCAGAGCTCCAGAGCTTTATGACCCCCTATAAACACTGGCAGTTCTCCAAGTCAGCAGGGAAAGGTAAATCATTTTTCAAGCCTTATCAGGCACCACTGCTTAAGCATAGCAGTTAGGATTAAATGAGGAACTGATGGAAAAAAATAGTGAAGCAAATTGCCAAACAGTACAACATAGAGGAAACTAAAGAAATGCTAAATAAGCAAATATACTCAGGAGTGAACAGCAGTATTCTGCCAGACTTTCCATTACACTACTTGGTATTTTCCATCTTAAAATAGCTTCAAAAATAATAATAAAAAAAGGTCAACAAGTATGAAGCTTTAATAACTTCAGTGAGTTACAGACATTGTGAATATCCTTTACACGTCCACAGCACCATATAAGCAAGCAAGGATTTCCCAGATGTATGTTCAGTAATGTAACCCTAAGATCTGAGAATATTTACTTTATTTTCATTCTGTAAAAAAATAAAATAAAAATTATACTTGTATGTAAAAATCACTCTGTTCGTTCATAACCTTTTGGCACACAATACTTCTCTGTTCACCGAATGCTAAACGGTCCAGTCATCCTCCATGCAACCCCCCTTACTCCCCTCCCTTCACTGCGGTCCATCTCAGTCACTTCCCTTTGTATCCGTCTTTCTCTGAATGAGAAGCTGCTGATGGTCAGTCAGATTAGCATGCAGCCACTGAGAGAACGACTTCAAAACACACAAAGAAAGAACTGATTTGTTTTGAGGTTTTTTTTTTCCTTTTTCTACTTCTGATGACCCCGGAAACGCAGAGAGGAAACTGGGGACATAGAAAAACAGAGACATTCTGAATGCCAACACTGAAACAAGAAAGCTGAGAAACGAAGCTTTGTTTTTAATAAGTATACAGCAGCAATAATCCCATTTAATTCATAAAAAGAAATCACGCCTTAATGTTAGTGGTAGTCTTCAGTATTAACTGAAGTTGTATGGCTCTATACTCTGTTTGGTTGCAACATAACACCATATTAAAGCAGCAGCTCTTCACTGTATTGAACAGTGAGCCACTAAAGAAACCGTGTGACCCAGTGAACCTTCAAACTCAGCCCCAACTCCACCCTGCACATCTATTCAAACTCTATTCAAATCTAAAGTGGTTCTAACCACCTCTCAATGGAGCACACTAGACCTCTGCATGAGCGCCATCTGCCTTATGTTATCAAGGACCGACAAAGCCAAGCAAGTTAAAAATACAACACTTTAATCTGACCCGAGCTTAAGAGGCACCAACATAAGGTTACTTAGCAATTAGTGGTGAGCTACGGGTGACTACACCACAGATGTCCGTCACACCCTAAAATATGCAGGAGATTACAGCTGTTTTGAATTTTAGGGTGCCTTTCAACTATAGGGCAAATGCCAAATTACATCTGTGGCAAAGTTGGATTCCAAATATGTCGAGCACACGTGTTGGTTTTACGTCTTCACTGTACGAAGGCAAACTTTGGTGCCAAGCTGGAAAACCAGGTTAGCATAGCCTAGCAAACTACCTGATTGACAAAGGAAGCATTGTTTGTATTGATAAAGAAAAAAAATTATGGTGTTTTACTAAAAAATGTAAACCCCAGTTTCCCACTGTTTGGAGGAACCTAGCTATAAATGAAACAAGACAGCACTTTTTAAAGGGGTATTTGTTCCCCAGTTGCCCTAATTTCACTCAGCAGCAACAAGGGAATACATGCATAGCCTTATCTGGTGATCTAAAGATGAATGGCTGCCAGGCAGGCAGATCAACATCCAAGCATATTCATGCACGCTCAACAACTTGCTTTCAGCACCAGAGGCAAAAGCATGTATTCACATCCAAACGCAGGCCTCTTTTCGACAACCAAAAAAGATTTTCATATTTCATAAGCAAGTGGACAGTCAAATAAAGGGGTTGAGTAGTCAAAGACAGATGAACATGCAGCCTGTGTGGCTGTGGAGGAATGAGGTGGTAACCGGAGGCATAGCAACAAGTAGGAAGTCCCACATTGACACAGGGTTTACTCTTAAAAAAACTGGAATGCTGTGTAAATACACTGCTTGCCAACTAATAAGAAAAGGGCAATCACTCCTTGGTCTAATGTGCCAGACTGAAACATCAAATGATTCATTTCACAAGAATGGGTCTATTGAGAACATATCCATGGAACATTACCAAATTACAAGCAAAATCTCCTGAAAGCATTGGCTGTGTTGTAAATATTTTTTTCTCAAAAAATAGAAACGTATTCAAAGCCAAAGGAAGTCATGGAATGAAAGCGAGTGTAGCTGACAGATACTGGTCAAAGTGGGAACGCAGCATACTGATGACAAAAGTAACAAGAGTCTGAATCGGAAAAGGATAAAAAGTTGTTCAAAACCTCAGCATAAGAATGTGTCATGAAAATATTGTGACCTCTGTCATTTGCAGAGATCAGTCACATGCAAAAGGCAGATGGCATTGGCATGAATCTGTCATTAAACCGCAAGTCAGCTTAAATTACCCTTTCATAAATTATAGTCTGGAACTTGTGTTCAAATTGCTGTCATCTATAAAGATCAAGGCAGGGATGAAAAACATGGGTCAGGACTGATGCAAGGTAGCGGAGAAGTACTCTGAATGTCAACACAAGTGAAAAGATTATGTAACTGCTAGACCTTTAATGGAGAGCTACAGTATATGCTAATCACTGACAGGACAACAACCCCAAATAGATCCACAGATGATACAAACAATAAGAAGTTAGGTCAGATGGATGGAAAAAAAAAAGAGATATTTTGCTCCTCAAATTTAATTTTTCATGCTTCATATATGAACCAAAAAGATGGTTGGTGTCCAGAATTGACCATTTTCAACTTGAGTGGGTCTCACCGGTGACTGGCTGGTCAGAAACTCCAAAACCAGATCTATTTCCAATGGATCACACAAACCTGCTACGAGGCTGCACAGACAACAATCCTATTTTGTGTGGAAGGTTTTAATACTGGAAAATCACTTGAAGTTGTTCGTTTTAACATCCTCCACATACTTGGTCATAATTCATCCAGAGGATGTACTCGAAGTGGACATTCTCCAGACATGTAACCCCCAAAAATACATTTTTACAACTGTTTGCATGTACTCGATGCCGCATCGAACTGCTTTGTATGCAATAATGTTGAGAATCGGCACAAGCAGTCATAAGGACACACAACAGCCAAACTGCTACTTTGTGCCGCACTAACAGGTGTTCGTTTGTTGGTTGCTCTGGTGGAGAAGAAACAGGAACAGACACCCAACTAGATCATCAAATACTGTGATATCAATTTGGTTTGAGGAAAATGAATGAATTTGTCATGAGAAATGTATGCGATTGGTACTCTTGACTATGAAATCTCAACCATAAAGACAGTGTGCGCGGAGTCCGCGTGGCACGCAGCATACACAGTACTCCTTTAGTATCATCATGGTGTTTTAAAATGAAGTCAGAGAAAATATACAAATTGTAAGAAGCCTTTTAAAAATGAAAATGTCATAGATGCATGTTGGCTGTTTATTCAGGTTGCTACAGCAAAGTGCTGAACTTAAACAGGTGCTGGTCATTTTGACCGTTTTGAACAAGGGTAGTAGTTTAGTTGATTTGGTCATTTTGTACCCGACTTGTGGGAATGAAAAGGAGTCACCTGGCAAAGGAGATCATTTTCACCCAACCTGAGGATATTTTTTTGATATGCTCTGTAGCAAACCTCAGCAGATAGCAAGATGGCTCACGGTATTACATCATGTCAGCTTTCTTTTATTGTTTTTTTACAGTCTTTACATTTGTCTGTTGAATAAATACTAGATTTGGAAAGGTTGGCAGCCTTTCTGTATCCACTAATGATTACAAGACTTCTGTTCACAGTTAGCAATGTTAACCTAGCTAAAATGGGTTTAGTTTATTTCACATTCAAATACCATGACACACACAGACAACTTGATATAACCACTCACAGTGAAAAGACTAAAATGAAAGATTTACAGCACTATTTGATTGTATGCTTGGAAGAGAAATAATTCTGACTGGCAGCTTTAACTTTACCAAAAACGTCACAATGGAAATCTTCCAAACCACTACTCCAGTACTACTTCTGCTATTTATGCAAATGTACTAATTAGCAGGTGTGATTTACTTGAGTGAGCAACAAACATGGACACACTTTGGAGTTATTTTGACTCCATTTGTCCCAAGTATGTTGAACTATTCACAGCGAAGCCATAATGGAAACATCCAGGAGCCATGATCTAAAAACATTAATCAGCATTTTACAAATAAGCTTGATGATAGCCATGAAAACTAAGTAGTAGTCTATTGACAAATTTGATACATACTGACAGTCTTCGAAGATTGATTAAATCCTAGGAAACTATGTTGAAGGCTGTGTTAGGTGTTTGGGTGTTTTTCAATTTGAAGAAATTGACTAATTCCTGTTTCTTTCAGCAAAGCTTTTCATTATGAAATTAAAAACGAATGAGGTTCTATAGAAAAGTAAAGAAATATATGACATCACTGGCCCATTTCACATCTTAACTTTGCATGACTTAAAAGCAGTAATGAAACTTTGTCAAGACAAGAACAGCACACTTTGAGAGCATTCGTGTCAGGACCAGCACAGTAACACATTATAGCCTAATCTTCTCTCCAAGGGTTCGGTGCCTGACTGGTCACCCCACAACAAGCACTTATATTCATGCTGCTGCCATTCATTCGGTCCCACGGCGTTCTCCATGAAAACACAGCCTACTGTGAGTCAGGAGGCCAGCATGTCTTAACAGTGAGCGCAGCAGTTTCATGTATACGAGCCGGACTTTGCTACGCTGCCAAAGTTGGTGTCTGATAGCCAGCATCTGCTGGGTGGGCTCATTCCACCGCAGCGCTGTGAGGCTAGGGCGAACCTGGGAGCAACCCTACACCTCTGCAGGGTGGACCGGGGCAAAAACAACACAACATCACTACTGCTGATGCCCGTCACCCTCAACCATGACCTTTACAGAGACCCTTACAAGCCCATCATTTTAATCTCCATCTGGGATCCACAAAGCAGCAGAAGGCTCCCAAGTCTGCTGTCAACTCAGAGATTAGCAGCAATAGGGAATAATGGTTATTATGAATGGATAGTGTGATGGATAGATAAATAAATAAATGGATTGGAAAGGCCAATGAAAAGGGGGGAAAACAACAGATTAACAGAAAAACTCACTTAACCAAACACAGTTGGACTGACGTGATTAAGTTCATTCTACTGAACTAGAACAACCAAGACAAATGGAAAATTTTAATTGAGTAACGGTTCTAAATGCTTATGATGCAGAATACTGAATCTTTTTCTGTTTTTTTTTTTCTTTATATACTAACAAGTATGACAAGTTGATATTGGCTGGTTAATTGCTTGAACTACATAGTAGACAAGAGTCTGCAGTTGGCTGCATAGCTGGCAAACAGTAGCTTTAAAACAGTGAGTGGAGTTTCTTTAGTTTCACAATGACTATCCATGTTTCCCACAACCAGAATATATCCAGCTAAGGGCCGGGATCTTCACACATCATTTCTGTTAATTAATTACATACATTTTAACATGTAAAAAAAATAAATAAATCATTTTTATAATACAAAGGTTCTGTTTGGAACCTTCATATTTGTGCGTTTCTGGTGCACCTATAAATCTGATGCACAAGAAACATCTGCAAACAACGGATATTGAGAACAAAGCCGCTTGTCTTGTTTCACAGTTGGGGTAAATTTTTGCTTCAAAAAACGTTCTGACGGAACTAAAGACTATTGTGTGCAAGTTGTGCAAAAGGAGTTAGCCTATCATAAATCTATTCAAGGCTGAAATATTATCTCAGTCCTAAACATGTTGCAGCAAGCACTGACGTCCCCAATGCTAATGTCACAGTCCACATTTCTAAAAAAGTATTTCTTCAAAGAAGTTCCATGAATGATCAGGGGTTCCTGAAATAGTTGAAAGATGAAAGGGTGTATAATAGCACTTTTATCCAATCTGATGGTTGAAATAACAGTTGAAAAACAATAGATCTTTGTTGGTGAGCTAATATGACAATTTACCACTTTAGCAGAAAAAAAGTTTTTGAAATGGAAAATGCTTACATTGTTGATACACAGTTAGTGATTAAAATGTGAGAGTACAGACTCTGTAATTAACTTGATTAAAAATACGCATTAAGTCCACCTGAAATTGTATCTTATTTGAGAGGGAAGGAACAGTCCAGCAGTCTCCTCTCAGCTGGCTCATGTGCAACAAGTGGCCGAGCAGTCTAACTTTATTCTGCAATCTCCAGTCATCTCATCAAAAGAATTTTAAGCTGTAAGTACAATAAAACTTTAGTAGTGCATGAAAACATAACTATGAACTACTTGATATACCTAGATACCACTAACCAAACTGTTCTGGCACCAGACTTGCAAAACATAGCTTAGACTCTTTGAAAGTTTGCCTTCATAAACTTATCACTCACAGAGACCAAAACAGTTTGCCAGTCCAGTCACAGAAAACAACATTCAGGGCTTCAGTCAAGTGAATGTAGAGTACAATTTTTCATGCGTCTCATTTAAGACTTTATATACACGTCTGTGGCAGCTTCCTGGTATTCATATTTCATGTGATGCCATGTTTAGCCGTGGCTAGTAGTAAAATTCACTAAGATGTGAGAGACACCCCTCACACTCTGGTGCTGGAAAAGCTCTTAAAGACTCACAAAGAGACAGCAACATAACTAATAATTATGTTTTCATTTCACCAGAGTGACAGTAGATCAGAGAAGCTTTTACCTACTTCTCATGACATTATTTAACATCGAAATTGGATTTATTAGAAGGTACTGGTAAAACAATATTATGTTTAAATGGAATGAAAGTCTTTTAAAGGGCAATGTATCAACCTCTTTCTTCAGACAAGGGTAGTTTCTCATGATTCGTAGTGAGCCGATAGTGATCCAAACTAATACTCGGATTAGGCGTCTTATAGCACTGAATCCCACCCACCCTTAAGCTCCAGGAAAACAGCCTTCATGCTGACAAGCAGTTATGGAAGCCGGCTTTTAGCTTTATTCCCTTGCCATGAGTTCTGCAGCAGGGGTGCTCAGATTATTCTCATCAACATAACCCTGGACGTAGCAATGACAGGAGGCATTTGACTCAATCAGCAGGTTGCCTGGGTGAACTTAATCCTTGCAGTGATAGAACTTTGAGTTCACACACCTCCTTGTTCACTAAGTAATGACTGTCCAAACCTGGAACCAAATTCTGGGAATGAAAGCTATGCAGGACCGGAGATCTGAGACACTTGTTCAGCTGTTCAGACATCGGGCAGGAGCACATTGTCCCACTCTGGGTTTTTTCAGGGCCACAAACCATCCTGACTCCCACCTACCCTAACATATTCTAGGACTGTGTGCACTGAGCACAAAAAAAAAACAAAAAAAAAAAACATCCAACAGATAAGTGTGTGTTTTCTTGCCACAGACTGAGACAGAGGTCAGAGCCAGAAAGCTGATTTCTAGGCAGTAAACCTTTGCAGCCAATAGTGAACTCGTTCATTAATGAAATCATCACAGCCATGCCAGGATGCTGGGGTGTTTACCGCACCGGCAGACCAAAGCAATGAACTTGACTTAAGTACTTACAATCAAAGTCTCCAGGGAGACTCTCTCTACCCTCTTGGAATGCAGACTAAAGGCCTCCCACCTTTCTCTAGTCAAGATCCAGAGGAAGATCTGGGTTACTCCCAGTTAGAGCAATAGCAAAATCATGAAGGCTTCCACATTATTTTCCTTAGAGGCTTTCAAACATACATGACAGGACTCTAACTCTGTATTTACAATCGCCAACAAAGTACCAAGGCACCTAGAAATTATTTACTGAAAAATATAATCAAAGATGTTGGAACACCATACCTGGCAAGAAAACAATATGATATCCAGTACAACTTAGCTTTTAAAAACATTTTTTCTACTTCTGAAAATACTATTCTTTTTGACATTCTTACCAACCAGTGTAGATATTTGTTTGAAATAAGGGTCTGATGCCTCATTTCCATTGAGTGGAATGGCATGGGTTAGTGTGATTCAGTACGCTATTTTATGGACTGGTGTATTCATGAGAGCACTTCACCACCATTTGGACTCTCAGTGGGCAGGCGGGTTTGCCACCAAACACCTAACGTTGCAATGAAAAATGTGGCACCCGGGTATTTCTTGTGGTCTAGTCAATGGACTGTATTGTGTGACGCCAGTAGCGCCACCCTTGACCCATGGACCTCCAGCTTAACGGGTCCCAGAAATGGTACCGAACGGGTCGGTTGTATGGGCCACTTTTACAATGGAAACAGACAAACGGCGCACTGCACCAACCGGACCAGTGGAAACGAGGTATTATTGTTACCATCTACAGTCACAGCAACACAGAGCTGTTCTCACTGCTGTAGAAACAGTTCAACATTCCTTGAACTTTTCCACATTTCCTTGCATTACAACCACAAACGACTACATGTTCTGTGCGAGAGTCTGAGACAAAGTAGTGCATAGAAAATATTGGGTTTTAATTGCTTAAACAAAAATAGAAAAAATTTGGCATAGTGTATGCTAAATGCTATACTTAGATAACCCTAAATAAAAACCATTCCTAAGGTTTGCTAGAGAATAAACAGAATTATGATGACCAAGGAGAACAGCGGACATGGTCGAAAGTTGTGGAGAGGTTTAGTCCACCATCTCCAAACATTAAGAATATGGAATAATTCAGTTTAGTTATGACCATCAACCTAAACTGACAAACCTGCCAATTAGAGAAGCAGCTAAGACAGGCAACAGAAATCCATTCAGGTAAAAGAATGTGTCAACAGAAAAACCTTTAATGATACATTCCACATTCCTCTCCTTTATAGAAGAATGCATTGTTGAACTCCCATCCAGATCAGAACTCATATTTGAAGCATGTCAAAAGCTTTGCTCTGTCCACTTATTTAGTGGACAGAGCAAACATGGGAAAGATGGTGCTCTGGTCATATGGAGCCAAAAAACAACATTTTGGTCTACATTCAAACTCTAAACTAACATTGTCACCTTGAGAAAACCATTCCCACCATGCAACTTTGTAGTAACAGCACCACACTTTTGGAGATGCTTTTCTTTTGCAGAGACAGGGAAGCTGGTTAGAGTTAGTAGGAAGACGGTTGTAGCTAAATACATGACAAAACCTGGAATTAAAACCCGCTAGAGGCTGCAAAAGACAGCAGTCCGAAACCATGAAGCTACAGTTACGTGGTTTAGTTAAAAGTATATTCCTGTGTTTGAATGGCCCAGTCAAAGCCTAGATCTAAATCCAACTTAGAATCTGTGGAAATATTGGAAAACGTATGCTCACATACACGCTCCTTCCTGAATTTTGGTGTCTGGATGCGAAAAGCTGATGGAAACACTTCAAAGGACCAGCAGTACCAGCACAAGGTGAGGTTCGAATACATATAGTGCACTTGGATTGCATTATTTTTATAGTGACAAACAGTATATTTATTGATCTGCATTGGCCTGTTTCATGTAAGACACTTCGACTTGATTACAGCACTGAACACACCTGGCCTCTGTACCAGGCAGTTTCCCCATTTGAATCAGGTGTGGACGCTGCTGAAATGCGTTGTCCTCAGGTGAACAGATGCAGAATCGGAATGCCGCTAACCTGAACACACACGTGTGTGTGTGTGTGTGTGTGTGTGTGTGTGTGTGTGTGTGTGTGTGTGTGTGTGTGTCATAAAACAAGCAAAAACAAATACACTTTTTGAAGAAGCAGCTGGGTGCGGTGGGATTTGACCAGGCCGGTCAAAGGCTTGTTGGCGTCAGCCAGTGACAAGCTCCGTGTCGCCACACTTGACACTACAGGGCAGCACGGTTCTGTTTCCCCCCGGTGCACTTCCTGGAGTGGAGGAACTGCGCTGCGCTCTAAGGGTGTGGGAGTGGAAGTAGAGAGCTGTGTCATGGGGAAACTAACATTACGTGTTTTTTTGTGTCGTATTTCGTTTTTGGTTTTTTTTAGAATATAGTTTAAATTCATAAAGAAAAACAAATACATATTTTGTGTATAAAAACAAATTATGTACTTGTTGCACATAGCCAAATGTTACACGCAGTAGAAGTTGTGTATTTGGTCGCCTCGTAGTGAATAAATAAATAAATGCTCGGCCACTATTATTTTAGCCTCCGCATCACACAAGCACTCAAATAAAATCACATACGTCATTATTGAGCCATAGTCAATGCTTCACATTCAAAAACTTTAACGTTTTCTTTTTTTCATGACAGGGAGAGTCTGTTGCTTTCACTGTCCTAACAACTACAAATATAAGTTCAGGAGTAAAAACAGTAAACATGTGAGCCACTCACTTGTGTCGGAGCTGAATGGTTTCTTCTTCACAGTATTGCAACTCCGGCGTTTCCTTCGAAAACCGAAGCCTTCTCCTTTTTCAGTCCCCGCTTTTAAAGTCTCGGGTTGTTTCTCTGCACTCCATTATTTCATCCCCGGTCCAGCCTGCCACGGACAAAAAATCTTTTAAAAATGTTTCGCCTCGACGGTTCCTACCGTCCCCAAGGCAGAGAGAGTGTTTCGCCAACGCGCTGACTTGGAAGCGGTTTGCATATTCGGACACAATGTCGGGCCGGAGGTGAGCCTACACAGAGAGCTGATCTGAGATCTGCGTGGTGACGGGCTTTCCTTTCAG
The DNA here is from genome assembly GCA_903066825.1 of Alfaro cultratus. Classification (NCBI taxonomy): domain Eukaryota; kingdom Metazoa; phylum Chordata; class Actinopteri; order Cyprinodontiformes; family Poeciliidae; genus Alfaro; species Alfaro cultratus. Next base: position 19,649 of record CAEFZX010031382.1, on the reverse strand, counting down.
ATTCCACCCACTTTGAGCTTTCATTGGTTGAAATGTGTTTGAGGCGGGCTTGATAAGAACGTTCTCTTTGTGATTGGATGATTTTGCCATCTATTAGCATGGCTCCTCGATGCGACTGAAGAAAACAAAACCTTTGCAACAATTTAACTTGTTTGTAAAAGATGCCATTTGAGCCGCTATAATCATTCAAAAATATGTATTGTTATTTTAAATAGAACTTGTAGAGCAATAATTGTATAATAATAATAATAATAATAAACAATAATAATAATATCTATTTGTAAAATAAACTCCATTTAATTGATAGCAATTTGTATAGTCCTGGCGCTCAAGTTACAAAATGGTGAAATATCTCCCTCTAGAGGTCAACTGAGGAGAAAACCCAACAGGCGGTCAAACTGTAGTGACCTTATTTTGAGGAATTAATGCAGATTTGATTATTTGACTATTATTCGGTTCAATTGTAAGACATGTAAATAGACAGGGGAAGCAAGGAAAGCAAGGAAGGAAGGAAGCAAGGAAGGAAGGAAGGAAGGAAGGAAGAAAGAAAGAAAGAAAGAAAGAAAGAAAGAAAGAAAGAAAGAAAGAAAGAAAGAAAGAAAGAAAGAAAGAAAGAAAAAGAAAATCCCAGTAGATTTGTGGGGAAAGACACGGTGTGCCTATGTGAACAAGTTGCAGGAATTTCGCTGACAATAGATGCAGCCCCCATTCATAGGTCTTTGTGTTAATGCATTGCAAAGCCAATTGTGTCTTTTGTCCTCAACCTACAAAACGATGTGAGATACATTGTTTGTGAACAATGACAAGCAGCTCTCATTTGAAACTATTCTTTTCCAATAGAATGGATTCGGCCTATTTTCATATATCTGTTAACAGATGAATGAAAATGGACCACAGGACGCAGAGATGCTCTTTAATGTGGATTTCGATCTTTGAAGTCTTCACAGTCTTACTTATTAGTTCATAGTGTATTGATGCCTGCTTAAATACTTTCTACTTTATTGTAGCAGCCCTACATTCTAGTACACATAATCGACTCGCTTTGGAAAAGTAAATAAATTGTGAAATTAGTGTTTGATATGGTGAACTCTGGTTCAGGCATTATGCAATTGTTTTTATTAAAAAAAACTTTGACATAACAAAATTATTCAGTGAAGTGTATAAATATTAGATTATTTTCAATAAACATTGAACATATTTTGATTGTAATGTCACAATTCCACCGCTAGATGTCAGGAGTGGAAAACCTCACTGCCTACCTCATTCATTAAACCACAAACTATCTGTTTTCGCCGTTTTTCGCAAATTATATAATAAGCGTTCTTTCTCGTAGTCATAACGAAATTGAAAAAATAATTAATCCGAAAATGTATTGATTTAAACTTTTCAAAAAATGTACTGTTTTAAATCAGTACATAGACATCAGAGGGGGCGTTATGAGGTATCAGGAACAAGGTTGCCATGTTTGCCCATAATTGGCGTTTGCGGCTGTTCTTTCTAGCTATCCAGTTTGACCTGTAACCAATTACAAAACATTTATTTATTTATTTATTTATTTATTTATTTATTTATTTATTTATTTATTTATTTATTTGTGTTTCCACAATATATTTACATCTTACCGTAGTTTATTTGCAACTGTAAGAGTAATAATTTAAAAAAAAAAAAAAAAAAAAACGGCATTAGCATTTTTCATAAATGCATGTATAAGGAATTATTTAAGGTACCCAGCAAACGTTTGGATTTTGTTATTGGATGTATTCATAAACCACGACGCACGTTTGCTGGGTTCCTGAAGGTGATCCCGGATGGGTGCTTGTCTCCGACGTGGCAACCTGGCTCTCTGCTGAACTGCTCTGTTCCGCTGGAAGCGGTTGAGCTGGGTTTTCAGAGTGGGAGATGGACTGAGTGAGGGCGCTCTTCAGACCAGCGCTCCCGACAGCATTGCTATATACCAACAGACGATTTCAGGTCGTCGAAGCCCAAGAAAACATAGTGCCATTACCAAGTCTTTCACATCCCACTCTAAACACACTAACACGGCATTGATGGTAATGTATGCAAGGAAACAACCGAGACTCGGCGATGGGTAAACATCCTTCTCTTACGTTACTTATTCTCATTTTTTCCCCCTTTCCTCGTAGCTACGCGTTGACAATCCGCCATTTTTGCCGAAACCAAAATAAGTCTTTTAAAACTTGAACGTGCTTCTTTCGCGGCCTCGTAAAGTCGCTTTTCGACGTCGGCATTGAAAGATTCTCACTCTTTACTGTTTTGTTTCCTATTTTCAGGTGCGACCGAAGAGATTCTCAGCCCTATCAGGTACTTGTTAGCTCCCCGTAGCCTGCTAGCTCGCTAGCAGCAAATAAGATTAAAATGGACACTCTAGCTCGGGCTTCCAGAATGCACGGGCCTCAGTCGGTGCGGAAAATAACACGAAAAAGTAGTGGGCATGCTACCCGAAATAAGGGACAAAGCATGGAAAATATCCACGACGTAAACATTTGAATGTCAGTAAAACACACAGCGACGCGAGTCTGTCGAAGGAAGAGGTTTATGGAAAGGGCAGAGGGAGTTTTACTGCAGGTCAAAGCTAACGATAGCTTGGTACTGGTAGCCTTCTTGCTAGCTGCTCCGATCAGGGCCCGACCGCAATCTGTCATTTTAAGGATAAAGTCAGCTTAGCTTTTAACACAGGAGTCGTAAGAATATCTTCTTAAGACCAACATTTTCTAACCAAAACACACAAAAAAACGTTCAGGTGACAGTGGAGGCAATTCGTCGTCTCTGTTTTGAAGTGTTGTTTACCTTTACTATTACATAATTAGCCGATCATAATTATATATTTAAGTGTCGAAAACGCTCAATTACGCCTAGATCTACAACACATTTGAAGAGTTAATTAGCTTTGCTGTCGTTTAAGCTACTAATTTGAGATAAACGCAAAAGACTTGGATTCATAACTTACTAGGAACGTTGCAAAAAACCACAATATCTGTCAATATGTGATTGACTGATGTAAGTGGAAAAGTCTAAAAAAAATAACTAGAATAATACCACTCACAGCTAATGGGACTAATATTTTAAGAAATCTTGATTATTTAAATTTTGGACTCAGATTTTGAGAATGCTTTGTGGCTTGTAGCATGCTAATTTTTAGACATAAAAAACAAAAGCAAACCATGAAACAACATGATATTTGTGTTTGATGTAAAGTAAGATAAGGTTTATAGAACAGCAGTGAATTGGTACAAGTTATAGTGACGCTCACCAGTCAGTTTCTTCAAATTTAAAACACTTTTTTCTTAACTTAACGAACCGTGCTACGTATTGTGAGAACGGCTGGGTATCACAGACTTATAATCCATTTGCTTTAGCAGTAATTCGACAACCATCTAGATTTGATTTAAAAGTATAGTAACAGAGCCGGCTGGGGCGCTGTGACAACTGGAAGCCGGTTTGCGACTTTGACGACCAGATGACGGTGAGCTCCTTCCTTTTCGTGTCTCCAGACTCTCAAATATTCATCCAAAAGCCATCCAGGAGGGGAACACCGCCACGAGAAGACACGCGACCCCACAGAGGTCACCCCTCCCTGCAAAATGCTCAGGAGGTCCGACAGCCCGGAGAACAAGCACACGGACGGAACGGGCCACAGCAGGGCGAAGGCTCTCCACACACACCGCGTCAGAGAACGGGACGGAGGTGAGATGGCCGACGGTGTTCACACACATGCTCACACACAAGTTCGGGGGGTTTTAAAGCCACACGCCAGCGCAGCGGGATGAAGCGACTAACTCCACTTCTCTTCGGTAGGCGACAGAACCAATTTTGGGGGACGGGGGGGATCCACAGATGAACCGAATTTTTTAAGAATTTTGTTGAGTTTTGCAGCTTCTCTTGGAGTTGAACGGGTAGTAATTCATGTGAATTTTTAGGAGGGAGTCGGATTCAAATGTTGAACTAATTAAGTATGATAAATTAAATGGAACTCGTTAATTTTCAGTCTGATTCATATTTTTTGGCTTAAGTAGACGTTGCAATCCATTTTATTTCTGTTGTATTTGGTGTTTTATATATTTAAAATGTGGAAGCTTCTCAACCTTTGAGAAAACAAACTTACATTATTATGGTGTCATCATGATGTTATTTGAAAATGGTCTCAAAACAACAATATTATCGTTTATTCCAATAATTGCTGAGACCGTTTATCGTCCAGCATATTGTTAATGTGACAGGTTTATTTCTTTATTTTGTAGGTTTGAACATTTCTCATTTTCTCAAATTTGCTTATTTGTAATCCAGGTTGTTGTAGCCATGCCTGCAGTTTGAGTTGAGTTATAAAGTGAAATGACTGTTTTAACTTTAGTAGCTTCAGAACACTGGCAGTTTGTTTTTCCCTTCCCAATTTTTAATGTTGAAACGTTTTCAAACCCAGGCTGAGGTAAATTCCACCCAGCCGGGGCTCCTCACTGCTCCGCTGGTGATCTCTTAACACCCAGATCAGAATTAATTGATGGTTTGACGTACCTCGTCGTTTTCGTTAACCCGGGCTTTCCTCCAGGCGCTGTGTGGACTTCCTCAACAGCTATCATTTTCAGCTTCCTTTGGATGTTCCTGCAGACACTTCATTCATAAATCAACTGGAGATTATTGTTTGAATGAGGAGGTGGGGGAGGAAAAGTAACATGTGGCTGCAGGAAATGCATGTTAATACAGGTATGATGATCTTTGCATGTATTATGTTGTTGACAGAGCCTGAAAAAATAAAGTTCCTTTTTCTGGTATCAGAATCTGGGTTAAATCTGAAATCTATAATTTTGGATGTTTGGTTAAATTGACTTGATACTAGACATTAGTTCAGACCAGAATTACTATTAACTCATATATTGCAAAGAAAATACTTTGTGTCATAACTGAAGTACAGTCAGTTATGACACAATCACGGTTTACATTTTCTATGTTGTACTTAAAGATATGTGTTTTCTTTTAAGATTCTTTGTTCAGTCAGTTTATGTAAGATCTAAAACTTCAACTGAACCATATTTGTAGGTTGTAGTCTGGGACATAATTAAGAAAAGCAGCAGTAAAATTATAGAAACTGTTGCAAACAATTTATGCCAATATTTTAACAGAATCTCCTCAGATCCAAGTTGAATTTTCAACATTCATGACTCCTAAAACTATAACTTTTCTGCTCCATACAAACATGAGAACGATGGTAACGGGCAAAGGATGGATTCTTATGAAAATTAGTTGGCAGGACTTGACATCCGGGAAGCTGAAAGCATGGACAGAGGAGTCCACTGTTTCCCCCAACAGACACACACACATTTACATGAACGAGAAGAGTTTGTCGTCCCGGCGGCATGATGTGACGTACGTTGAGAAGCAGAAGATGAATCTTTAAATTCAGTTCAGCCAACGATTGATGCTGAGAGGAATCAAGCTAGCATTAGCATGCCACATCAGCAGGCTATAAAGTTGCCTTCCTGCCGTGAGCAATCAGTAATATTTCTACTGGTTTTATGTCTCTGGGAAGAAATGGTCAGTTGGGTTGGTATTTTATTACATCATCTGTTGTCGATCCACAGAAAACGCTACTGAAAGTCAAGGCCTTTTTTTGTGAGTTAATGTAAGCTTTTGATCAAATTCAACGTTGCTGGTTTATATTCCAAGGTTTAATATTTTCCCATATTGATTCTAAGTTTTAACTTTCTAATGTGAGCTTGTCAAAGTGACTTCAGCTGGTGACGCTGCAGGTGAGGGAGGCCCGACGTTTTACTGCTTTTTTGGAGCAGTTTACATTGTTGTCACGCTGCAGTTTAGATGCGTCTCCCTTTTTTACTCTTAACCAGTTTACTTTTTACAATAACAGTGCTGGTGGCTATGGCTGGAAAATGAATCAGGTCAAGCTGCTAAAACCTTTCCTCTACCTTCATCTCTCAGAATGCTGTGCGGTTTTAGATCAGACTTTAGTCAAATTAATGAAAATTCTATCAGACGTATCGTCTGTTGATATTGATCACATTTCTATTGTGATAGACATTATTGATTTATTATCCAGCCATAAGTCACAGGAGGGAGTCTTTGAGTTGCGGTGTTGACTTTTCTAATAGCGAGCATGCATGTAGCGACAGTGGAGAGGAAAAACTCCCCTTTAACAGGAAGAATCCGCTAGCAGAACCAAAACCGGGCAGTCTGTCTGCCAGACGGAGCAGAGGCTCAGAAAGAAACGAGTGAACTGATGTAGGATTTTTTTCTTTTCTGTGACTGGATCACTCAGGTGGAGAGCACGCTGCTCTCTACATGACCTTCAGCCTTGTGGCCATTTCAGAGCTGCTTCTCTGGCAATGACTTTAAATTCCCCTGTAATTACAGTCACTTTTAAATTGTCAGAATTGTGTTGTTAAAGCAACTGTTGTCGAGGGCGTTTTGACAGTGTGTAGCGAAACATAAGACGATAAATGGTATTACAGGATATTCCTGTTCGTCACAATCAGAAAAATGACTTGATTAGAGATCTTGTATCGGGTCAGGGTTCTGTCCAATTTTCTCTCCATGGTTCCTGTTGACGAGCTTCTTCTCTCTGTGGAGGAGTCCGTTTGGTTTGATCAACCATAGAAAACATGGCAGAAAAACATTGAAATCTATATGTCAGTATTCTATTACATGACATGCAATTTGGATTTAAACGGTCAGATGCTAGGACATGTGTTGATAAAGAACAACCCATTAGCAAGAGTAGATTGTGAGATATTTTTTATATCTTATTAGAAGTCCAGAAAAAAATATTCTATTACCAAAAAAATTGCAATTCCTTGTCCTGGGAATTTCAAATTGATTCAGAATATTCCAAAATCGATTTTGAAATGCATTTAAGTTGCTGCGAGTATACTGCGTATCGCTTTACGCGTCCACTCAGCTGCCGTATGTATTTTGAATAATTCTTTTATTTATTTTTTTTAAGAAAAGCCAGGTAGCTAAACGAACTGAATCCTGGTAATTTAAGTTACAGAATTTAGTGCACAAACCTGTTTTTCTTTAAATACAAAGTGATGAATTTGATGGAAGCTGTGTCCGAATTCAAGGGCTGCATCCTTCGAAGGACAGATTTGTAGGCCGCTTACATCATACTGCGGCGACGAGGCCTGTCCGAATTCGAAGACTCCTCCAAATGCATCCTTCTTTTCCCCAGATTTGAAAGATGGATCCGGCGTATCCTTCACAGCCCACCAGATCCCATAATTTCCCATAATTCATTGGGGGTCCAAATCAGGTGTTCAGGCAAGACAATGGCGGTGAAGAGCTTCAGATTATTTTGCTTTATAACACTTTAAATGACACTACTACCAATATTATTTAATCAGGTAACATCTAGTAGTAAAATGTTTTGTTTATCTTATTTATTTCTGAGCAAATCGGTTTGATTGGTTAAAGTTAAGCCTTCAAACATGATAGTTTTTTTTAACTGTAATCTCTTATCTGACATCTGGAGAGTATTGTATTTGAAAATGAATAATTTGTTTCTATTCATTCCTTTAAGAAATGTGCTACACACATTTGAACATTTTAGAATCAAACTGACATTTCTTTTTTACGATGGAACAGGTTTTATTACAAAGTTGAAGAATAATACAGCTATCAGGAGTATTGAATGACTAAAACGCAAACTTCAGCTCTGTTGTTTTTTCTTTGCCGTTCTGTGCTTCACGCTGTCACGGTTACTAGGCAACATAAGTTACCCCGAGGTGGAGGCTATACAGCTAGCTGAAGGCTAGACCTGTCCGAATTCACAGCTTTTCTCTTCCGGTCTTTGATATTCGCATCCTTCAAAGGACCCGTCCTATGAAGGATGCAGACCCTGAATTTGGACACACATAGCATATGGAACCTTATAGATTTGTTTTAAATGTTCCATTTCTTTACTATTGTCAGTCATGTTTTAAACAGAATCTCTAAGCTAGTTTTGTGTAGGAAAATTAATTGTGAAACAAAAGTCATTTCTTAATTGAATGGCAAATCTAAAAATCGTAATCGAATCTGAAGACGTTTCATCATATGGAGTTTGAAACCAGAAGCCTGCACGTTGTTAAATAACGGCACAATTTGTCTCAAAGTTGGTTAACTGTGCCATTTTTGACGACATAACCTGCCAGCTTCACATTGCTTTTGTCCGTTCATTCTGAAACCTAACGTAGTTCCCCTTTTGATAGGTAGCAGAAACATATGCTGTTTGCTAATATAAGAGAGAGATGGAATCTGAAAAATAATAAGCAGAGCAGGATAAATGAAAATGTGACCTGAAACCGTTGTGAGGATTACATTGATAAAATAAGTTTCATCCTCAACACAGCAGCAGCAGCTCGGGGTTGATTTGATCCAGTGATGGAGAGGCAGCAACGAGTTTGGCTCTGTGTGAATTTCTATATTATCCTATAGATAATATAGAAATTATTTTAGATTTCACAGTCTTGTAAACATTAAGTTTTATTAGAGTGCTTTTCATGTCTGAATAAGAAAATAAAGGTTTTGGCAATATTTTTAGTATTTCCAGATTAGTTAGAACGTGGAGTCAGATGGGCTTCAGGATTTAAGGCAATTTATCTCTACCTAGACAGGAATTGTCACCATCAGGTACACATTATCGATTTATCTGATAGCTTTAGAAATAAAAGGAAAAAAAAGTTGGAGCTTCGTTCATTTGGGGGCCAAAATTGCAGCATTTGTTCCACTGTCATCTGCTGCTGTTTTCTTTCTCACTGCACTGTCAAACCAGCCAAATTGAAAAATCTGTTCCCCTCCTCGCCTTTCGTGGTGCTGCACTAAGAACTACTGAAGGAAATGATACAAAAACCCCTCCAAATAAGATATTAGACACAATTTTCTTTTTCACAAAATGTAAAGAAAAATGAAGTGGCATCAGATTTTAGGAGTTGGAGGATTTCTCTTTTGTCTTGTTTGTTTCAGTCATTTCTCCCGCTAGCGCTAGACCCACGTATTTGCGCTTTACCCAGAATGCCCTGTGCTTTAGGCCGCTTCCTACCTTTGGAGCGGTCTCCTGTCCGCTTGGCGTTCACATTTGCATTCAAACCGTGTCTTTAGTGTGAGAGAAGCAGCTGGTTGTAGCCTTATCTTACTGAAAAATACAGATTCTATTGCAATTAAAGATGAATAAATGTGTGCAACAAATGTAAAGAAATAAAGGCAGTGTGATGCAGAATTGCTGTCAAGTAAATGAAAGGTAGAGCATCTATAAAGTACGATGGAGTATTAGGGCCATTGTAGAGGAGAAAAAAAATTGAGGTGCAAGTTTCTGCCAAAAACAAATTCTGAAATTTGGAAATCAATGTCAGAAATTCAGAAACATTTCTGAGCTCCAAAAATGAAACATTTGCTAGAAAAAACTCAAATTGAGAGATCTCAGAAATAAAAGTTTTAAAAACTCAAAAATTTTGACTTTTAAAACCCAGAAATGTTTGCTTGTTTTTCCTTTTCTTTTTTTTTTTTCCCCCTAAAAAAAATAGTCTGAGATTAAACTAAAAATTTCTGAATTTGTTCGAGGTTTGAAACGCTGGCCTGTTAACGTAGGCTTCTGTTGCCTTTGATTACTCATAAAAGACACTCGAAATTCCTTTATTACAGAGTATAATAAAGCTAAATGCATCATAGCTGGGTCATATCGCATTTTGTTGCTGTTTTACCTATATTAGCAATTGTTGCTGGACCCGGTCATTTATGATGAATTTCTGTGTGTTTTGCTGCAGGACCCAGTTATTCTCCACAAGAAAATTCCCACAACCATAGTTCCCTCCATAGCTCCAACTCACATTCTAACCCCAGCAAGACATCAGACACAGTAAGTATTGTTTCTGCTGGAGCACGAGAGCCGATGACAGGCTGCTATAGAATTGATCTCAGTAATGACTTCTAGTTTCACACAAAAAAAGTTCCAGTTTCATTTTCTGCACTTTGCAGTCATTTCAGACACATTTTTATTACTTGACTCAAAATAAAAACAAACCTAAATGACATCTTAATCAGAAAATCCTAAATGTTGGAAACTGAAGATGAACAGCAGCAACAGGAACAGTCTTTTTCTCTCAGATTATATTACAGCCTCTTGCATCAGACTGTCACAACGTGAACGCTTGCCTTTTTCTCTCTCTTTCTTCTCGCTGCCCTTTGGGTTCTGCGTTACTCAACCCAGCCCTACGAGCCCGGCGACGACTGGTCGGAGCACATCAGCTCCTCCGGAAAGAAATACTACTACAACTGCAGGACGGAGGTGTCCCAGTGGGAGAAGCCCAAAGAGTGGCTGGAGAGGTAGCCGCCGCGACGGATGCACGGCACTCTTGCCCGTCCCGTCCGTCACACGCTGTCGCCGGCTCACGCTGGTTGCTTTGTGTTCGGCAGGGAACAGAGGCAAAAGGAGGCAACAAAGAGCGCCGTTGTCAACAGCTTCCCCAAGGACAGGGACTACAGAAGGGAGGCCATGCAAGCCACGCCAGCCCCCGGCTTCACCGGACCCAGTAAGTACCGCGTCTGGTTCTGCAACGCCGAGCTTTCGGTCTTTCATCTGCCTGCATCACAGATGCTTTGTTTGGTGCTGTCTTTGTTGAAGACGGTTTGCTTCGGCGGATCAAAGGGTGATGTATTCAGATTGTGACAGCAGAAAGAACTGCTGCTTCTTTTTGGTTTTCATAGCAAACACTTTACCTCCGCTGTCCAACCCACGTTGTTCAGTTTCAAGGTTTCTAAAGATGACAGGTCCAATTTCAAACCAAGCTGTATGCTACGTTTGGCCTTTAGGTTGCTTTTTGATTCAATCTGAGTTACTGGTTTTAGTTGGCCAAAATGTTGCTTTCTTAACTTGCTCTGTTCTCTTTTGAGTGAGAAGTTGTACTGCTGGAACAAGCTCTGTTAACTATCGACTTGAGGAGTTAGAAGTTTAAGAGTCCTAAGTTTCAAATCTCTACCTGGATCTCTTTGCTTATTTTTCAGATAACGCAGTGTCGCAGAATTCCCGTACTGCACATTTTTGTGTCGTTGCCGACACGTTCGGTCTAGAAGGGTTAAACTGTAACCACTCAGAACCAATCTGAGAATCATGCTTTATTGGTTGAATTCAGCGTTCCCCCAGAAAACTTCCTAAGTCTGGTTTTAGGGGGGCGTTACAGCAGGCATCCAGGGGCCTAATGTGTTTTTGAGTTAATAAAGTTTCAAGTTTACAGGATATTTGAAAGTATCACAAGGTGTTAGGTATTATGACTTCTACTAACACAAACTATAAAGGCAAACATAAAAAAGAAAAAAAAGGTAAATAATTCCCACTCTGATGTTTTTGAAGGGCAATTTTGTTTGATACTTTCTAATATATTTAATTGATGGTTTTTGTTGTGTGTGGTTTTTATTTCTGTTTTATTTATTGTTTTTTGTCGTTTAGTTTAGATTATTTAAAATGTCTTGCAGTTCCAGTGTTGAAAGTTCTTTACAAAATGTTTTTATTTACTGTTCTTTGAGAGGGAAAACTTGCGTTATCATACTGTTATAATTGTTACTTGAAGCTGGAGTCTAAACAACAACATTATCTCAATAATTTCTGGGACAATTTATTGACTGATTCAGCATTAAGAATCCCAGCAGTAACTGAGAAAGTTGGGCTTATTTTACAGCATTTATTCTTAAAGGGACAGATCAGAATTACAAATCTCCTGGATTTTTGATCACTTGCAGATTTCAAGTTTGAACAGAGCAGACACACTGATGCATAGGATGTGGCATGTGTGTGTCATTTTCCTCCTGCAGACTTCAGTTCATAAAGCTCTTGATTTCAAAGGTTTTGTGAGGCTGTTGTGTTTTTTGAAAGCAGGCTGTGTTTCTATATGCAGCATTCTTTTCCTATCTGCCTTCAGTCTGGAGTGTCGCTCATTTAAAAACGCCCACGATTCCACACAGTTTGGAGTGGCGGCTTTGAGACCACAGGAATCAAATATTGATGCCGTTTTGTAAAATGTTGCTGTTGTTAATTTGAGCTTTCTGGGTTCTGCTGTTGGGCATAGATCTGTGTTTCTAGGTGAAAAGAGCATTCCTGGAGTACAAGAAGTACTTCAGCGTCAGGACATATAATGTATGGAAAGGACCCATGAAAAAGCCCAGTGCAGTTAATCAGTTGTTATGTTTCCTCTTGGTTTATTTCTGTCAAACTAGGGGCTGTTGGGAAGCTAACTACCTAGCTTCCTGTTCTGGTGGTCATCTGTTTTGTTTGTAACACTTCCTGGTCTCAGAGCCAGGGTTAAGCTACACTTCAAGCTACGCTACCACATGGTGTCCAGCGCTGATAATCCTTTTTAGAGACGGTTATCTCCACACCAGCTCACTAAATTAGCGGTCTCTATCTCAGCAGGTTCTCACTCATAGCTGCCGTGTTGTTACATCAGTGAACATGACGAGCTGCTATGTTCTGGATTTGTCAGTACAGCAGTGTGTCAACAGACTAAAACAAAAACTCTGAGCACACATGGGGGGGATTCTGTTTTAGAGTTTGGAGAGCAGGGTCTTATTTTCTTGAGATATGAAGATTTCTCAGACTCTATCGCGTCGGCAGAGCAGCTGTGGTAAGATGATCTCAGTTTCCAATCCACAGTGTGAGATCTGTTATTATTTTTCAAATTCCACTTGTTCAATTTTCTAATATTTATTAATCCAAAAAGTGTGTAATTATGGAGTGAATGAAAGCAGTTGAAGAAATCAGTAGCCAGAGTTTCACATTTACTGTTGTTCAGGTTTCACAGGTATTAGCACTGTGGTTCAACAAAGGACTGAATAACTTTACGAGGTGTATTTGATTATTTGATTTAAAAAAAAAATAAAAAAAAATCTTAAACATTATGTGCAAAACGAAGAATCTCATGTTCTTTTACATTTTGTAAAATAAAATCTTGTCTGAAAGGAGCTCAGCGCCTTAATCTGCATTTCCATTACAAATATATGCAAAACATCAAATGTAGAAAGTTATTTAACTTCGGTTAAACTTCGGTTTATAAACCTCTGACCTATTGGCATTTTAAACCAGATCTGACTAAACTACGTTTTTGCTTAGGGAGAGAAATTGCATTTAGGTCGTTACATTTCACTCTACCTGTGTTTTAATAGATTTGATTGTCCATCTCTGTACATATATTGCATTTCTCTGTTTAGTAAATTAAAAAAATTTTTTTAGCTGGATTATTAAGGGATGTTATACAAGTCAAGTGGAATTAAAATGCGGAAATATTGCAAATATGGGGTTTAATCCAGTTTTTAGCTTGCATAAAGTCAAATAGAAAGTTGAAAACGGTATAAATATGGAAGTAATAATTGAGTATGAAAGAAAAATTTACATATTACACCGTGGTTCTGTATGAAAAGATGCTTTTTGAGTATATGTTACATTCTTTCTGATCCAAATGAATCTACAAATATATATCATAACATTCCTATTCACTGTACGTATGGGAAATAATAAAAAAAAAGGTCTAAAGATGAATGACCAAAAGAAATAATAATAAAAAAATTGGCTGAAATGCACTAAAAGTGAGCTGCAACTTGTGCAAAAGGTTAGTATATAGAGCTGCATCAGCTGTTTCCCCAGTCGGCATTCCAAGAATTTGGACATTCAGTGTAAATCTGTGACGTAATCACACAACCACCCAAACTCAAGAGAACCAGCTGTACAAAGACTCGTGACTTCCTCTTCTACAACAACTTGTTTGTTTGTTCTGTCAGCGACAGATTGATCCAGAAGCGTACATTTACCAGCTAAATCCCAGCTGAAGTGAAATGATGCAAATCTTTTCATTATATGTCATAACGGGTGATTATATACCATCTGATATATCCAGCTCTGGATATATCAGATGGTATATAATCACCCGTTATGAGATATATCCAGATGGTATATATGGATATGTCAGATATACCATCTGCAGCTATGGGAGCCAGGCTGTCCTTTTTAACGTCGGTGTGTCGGTTTAAGCATTAGCTTCTGGGCTCTTCCTGCCCTCCTGCCTCTGAGCCCAAACTCCTCATAACTGTCTCAGAACAGAACTTTAGCCTTCACCTTGTCGACTAAATGGTCCCAGAGGCTCGTTGTGAGGTCGCTCCAGCTGCAGCTGGCCATCTTAGTTTTTGTCCAGCGGTTGTTCAGGTGAGCCTCTGTAAGCAAGAAGAGGAGGCTGATTGTGTTTCTGAAGCAACAACTTGGCTAAAAGTCAGACTGCTTGCATTGACTTTGAATAGTGTTGTTGAAGAAGTTATATTCTTACTGTGGATTCTATCAACATGTCAATTTTAAAGGGGCACTATTGTATAACAATTGGTTTTTTTGAGCTTTACGTCATGTTGAGATCAAAAACATAATGAACTTAAAGAGTTGTAATGATTTTATTTATTTATTTTTTCAGAGATGTTTGAGAAGTCCTTTAATCTCCCATAGCAACCATTCAACTGTTCAAAACGCCTGAGTGGACCTAGAACCATCTTTGAGGCTCCTTTGACTAGCAATTAGCAAACACCTGGTGGAGAAAAAAAAAAATTGTTAAAGGGTTAATAGAGGAACCATGTTACTGAAGATAACATAGTTCAAAGGACTCCTCCTTTCCTCTCCCCACAGAGTCGACTCAGGTGGAGAAGCCCTCAGCGGCTCTACCCAGCCAGTCGCAGTCATCCTCCTCGGGTGCGGGGAGCGTGAACCCTTCATCGGCGCCGCCGGGCTCCTCAGTGACCACCGTGCCCGTCTCCCCGGTCCTACAGTCCTCCACACCCCCCATCCTCCAGGACCCCAACCTTCTCCGCCAGCTTCTCCCAGCGCTTCAGACGGCCCTGCAGCTCAACAACGCCAGCGTGGACATGGCAAAAATCAACGAGGGTAAGAAAGGAGCTACAGGTTGACGATTTAATTTTATGTGACGTCGTTTGGCCCGTGTTTGCAAAACGCTTGCTGTGATGCTTTTTGCTGTGCAAGTGGAAGAATAGCATGTTTAAAACTTAAGTTTTTACCCTGGAGTTAACACCATTGCCTTCTACATAAGTTGAAATAATCTGTGTTGTAAAGTTTGTTTATTTGATGTATTAAATGAGAAAAGCTCACTGCCGAGGCATGTTTGATTCAGTTAGAGGAAGGCTGATTCTTACCGCTTCGAAATTGTTTGGTGAGCAATTTAATCAAGCACTTAACGATGAATGAGACTTTAGCTGTATGAGTGATTTAGTTTTACACTCTTTATAGCTTCCTGTTCAAGTTCAGCGACTCCTGTGATTGGTTGAAATGTGGCTAGAATAAGAGAATTTAACAAGTCAAATGAAATCCATTGAACATGTGGTACATAGTGCAGCTTGGTAGTGGGTGAATGAGAAGAAGTTGTAGTTTTCCCAACTAATGGAAGTTATTTTTCTCAAAAGTACAACATAATTTATTATTATTGTTCTATGAAAACGGTGAGTGAATAGAATGAGAGCCGTCCTCATAGAACTGAGCAGCCTTCTTATAGAAGGGTTGATCTGGGTGGGAGTTGTTTCCTGTCCTCATCGATCACCTGATTCACCTTGTTTTCACCTGATTCACCTTGTTTTCATTCCGAAAGGACCAGTAACCGTTCCAAGATGTTTACTCTCTGTAAATAACTTAAACCACAGTCAGCCCTTGCTCATAAAGGAGACTTTATTTTGACCTCTAGGTGTCAGGATTTTCCCCCAGAAAGCTTGCTGATCCCAGCGGTAGGGGCGTTGGGCCAGTCCAGCAGCAGCCTGCCATGTTTTTGTGTTAATGCTTAAAGTTGACAGGAAATTTGACTTTGTAATTGTGTTACTATTGACAATACTAATCCTTATTAATCAGCCAGGGGATCATAAGACAAACTGTGTAATGCTAGTCACATTTAAAAGTTAAAAAATAAAAGAAAACGTAAAGTAGGAGGAGTGAGAATATTTTAATAAATATTCTTTGGCCACAAAACTTATTGCATTAAGTTTTCTTGTGTTTTTCTAAATCCTACTGTTTTGTAGGATTTACAAAATAATGTCACAAAAATAGTCAATTTTTGTGACATTGTCAGTTCATTTCCATAATAATGCTTGCTGTTTTTGTGTTGGCTGGGATTAGTTGTTACTTTTCCAAGTGAATGAGTGCAGATTTGCAAAGAATAACTCTGGATGAAAAGGATCCGTCTAGTGGAGTGGTTTGTTTATCAATTTGGAAGCAGACGTTGTTGCCAGAACACACACATTGAGTGAGCGTGCTGAGATGTAAAGGCACCTGCCACACATTATTCTTTATTAACAAAGATGCATGCGCTCACATCAGTCTCACTGCTCTCTCAACGCCAATCTCTAAAAGCCCAACACATCTGGGCCTTTATAGTTGCATTTAATTTGCGTGAACCACTAAAACACTCGACACATTTTCTACATTCTATAAACCTAGCTTCACCTGCCTTTTTGATCACTGGCTTTGCTTTATAAAGAAAGAGTAAATAAATAATTAGCCAGAAGCTGGTTATGATTTGCATGGAGGTGGAAATTGACCCAATCGGTAAGACTTTTGCTGTGTAGTATTTAAAAGGAGCAACCTCACGACAAGTCAGTTGCTGAAAGTAGTGTGTTTAGCATCCCACAGAGGAACTTCAATAATCATAGCAGCAGCATTTTTTATTACCCAGGAGCTTTTATGTTGCAGTTTACCTCATTTGTATTTAAATAACAGAGGGGATAAATCGCAGCCCTGAGGAACACCTGTGTTTAAGACAGGACACTGGGAATAAATGTTGATGCAATCTCATTGTGAAAAAACCCTCCATAATCAGAATTTCAAAATTACTACTTGCATTCATATATATATTTTTTGAACACTTTAAAAGAACGTGGGGTTGAATTGTGTGAAAAGCAGATGACCAGTCCACAAAAATGCTGTTCACATATGACTAGCCTGTATCTAAATCAGCACAGACCTTATGCAGAACAGTGATAGCAGCACCTTCAACTCCCTGGTGTAACCAGATAAGCATCGCTTACTGAGAACATTTGCTTATTACAAGTTAGGTCTTTTGGGTAGACTTTTACTGTCAAATTTTGATGTATATTTTTAGCAGCTGAGATGTTGAAGTTCACAAAGTCTAGCAGCGACATTATTGTAAAAGAGAGAAGAAAAAAGAAGTAAGAAGTGCACCGATAAGTCGGTCACAATTTCCTTAAATTGGTTCAGAATCTAATCCATCACCAACATGTTTTGTGGTTTTCTTTTCTTCGTTTCTGTAGTTCTCACAGCTGCTGTCACACAAGCTTCATTACAGTCGATGCTCCACAAGATCCTCACAGCTGGACCGTCGGCTTTCAACATCACGACTATCCTCTCCCAAGCTGCTCAGCTCTCCAACCAAGGTAAAGGAAGTTGAACGTCGGCTGAAATGAAGCGTCGTGCTTCCAGTTCTTGTTTTAGCACCGTCGGCTCGTTGCGCGGGTCCCTTACGTTTTTGTTTCTCCCTAAAGCTCAACAATCAAATCAGTCACCGATGTCTTTAACGTCAGACGCCTCATCGCCGAGATCCTACGTGTCGCCCAGGATCAGCACACCACAGACGAACGTCGGCCCTTTAAAGTCTCACCTCAGTGCACAGCCCATCATCTCACAACCCAAAGTAAGTAGGAATGCACCAATCCACTTTGGGTTTGTTTTTTTTTTTTGTTTGTTTTATTTTATTTTATTTTTTTTACTTCCAGTAACGATATCCGGGGTTTAGTATCGACCGAAACCGATCTTATACAGCAAATCAGTGCTGAATTGACTTGAAATGTTTCTTTAAAAAAAAAAAAAAAACACAGACAGAAATGTGTTGAATTACAAGTTTATTTGATAACTCTGCTCCAGTACAGCACACTTAAATACACCAACAGCTTCATAAGCTAGCTGGCTTGGTCAAACATGTAAAAACAACAACTTCTTTATTTGTTCTGTGAGTGGAATTAGGAGTAGAACAGCCAATGGAAAATAATTAATAAAGAAACTGAAACTGACTACACAATAGGTTGACTATGTTGGTCAAACATGTAAAAATAAACTGCAACAAACCTTTCAAGTGATTCAGAAAGTGCAATTAGGAATTTTGAATATAATGTAAAATAAATAATAAAGCATGATGTTACTCAGATCACAAACTGAATAGATCTGCCCTGATGGGTCAGGCAAAATGTCATCAATCTAGATTTTAGATTTTTCCTATATTGAGACTGATACAGATATTAATATCGTTTTGGTGCCTCTCTAAGTAAGTCTCTAAAACATGACTGTTTTTATGCCTTTCCTTAAGTTTCATTGACTTTTAAAGATGAAAAATAATAATACATCAAATTTATATAGTGCTTTACAGGACACTCAAAAGTGCTATTTTTTTGTCTTGCTTTACAAGAAATAAAAATAGTGATATGATTATGCAAAGTGGCATTTAGCAAAAACAGGAGAGCATGTGTTTGCTCAGAGCTAACCACACCACAGAGTGATTTGATGTTCTGTTCAGGTAGAGTACCAGTGACACCAGCTGATCCCAGTAATGTTAAAGAACCTTGACTGGAGCGGGTCGGCGTTTTGTGCTGACGCAGCATTTCCGGTTTGTGTTTCAGGTGAGCACGCCAGCGGTGAAGCAGTCGCCTCATTCCCAGCCCACATCTCAGCAGTCGCTGTCCAGCGAGAAGCACGGTCACGACGCCACCACGGCCTCCCCACGCACACTTCAGCGCCAAGGGTCAGTACCAACACCGCCGGACTCAGCCGGTTGACCCCTGACCTTAGCTCACTTACTGCCTGTTGCGTTTCTGCTCCTACCTTCAGTGGAAGGGCTGTTTGAGCTCATCCAGTGTCTCAATGTTTTCTGTTGTTGCACCACCTGCTGGTCATCAGTGGAACAAAGAGAAGCTGCTTTGTTTTGATTGCCTGCAGCGCTGCATCAGAGCTGCTGCTTCTGTTTGTTTACTCTGTTTATTTTATTTATTATTTTATTTATTTCTTCTGAGAGCTTTTACTGATCCCTATAATCACAGGTCATTAGTTGTATTAGGCTTGTCGCAATAAATCAATTGAATGCGTGATCAATTAAAACCAGCTCAATCATTTCTATTTTCATGGAAATTAGTGATTTTGGTTTTTTATCAACCAAAAATTGGATGATAAAAGTCTTCAGTCTGGCTCTTTGGTCTCATCTAGCCTTTTCTTTAAGGATAATTTTGTTTACAGATTCATAATTCACTTTATTTGTTGTTTCTGTGGTTTTGTGTATTTTTTTTTAAAGATATTTAAAATGTCTTCGTTAAATCTTAGAAATTAAGGTATTGATCTTTGTGAATGTTCTCTTGTATTATTATCCCATTACCATTATGTTACTTGAAAACTGTGTCAAAACAACCATATTATCATTTGTCGCAATAACTTCTGGGACAATTAATCGTCCAGCAAAATTTCTTTTTTGTGTGTCTGTGT
The DNA here is from genome assembly GCA_903066825.1 of Alfaro cultratus. Lineage (NCBI taxonomy): Eukaryota > Metazoa > Chordata > Actinopteri > Cyprinodontiformes > Poeciliidae > Alfaro > Alfaro cultratus. Next base: position 145 of record CAEFZX010031382.1, on the reverse strand, counting down.
CGCCCTGGCAACCTGTCAAGGGTGTACCCTATTGTTTATCTAAACCTCATAGCTTTATATATATATATATATATATATATATATATATATATATATATATATATATATATAATTGTCACTGTGATAAAGATTGTATTGATTTCAA